>PVKB01002590.1:54757-266549 GCA_004027205.1 Ctenodactylus gundi | reverse complement strand
CCTTCCCTCCCTTCACCCCCTCCCCCCTTCTTTCCCTTTGTCTTTCCTTTAAAGTTCCATGAGATGGTTGTGGTCTGGAACTCTCATATCAGAGAGACCATCCAATGTTTCACCTTCTGCTTCTGACTCACTTCCCTAAGCATGATGTTCTCAAGTTTCTTCCATTTGTCTGTGAAAACCTCCACGCTGTTGGACCTTACAGATGCATAATATTCCATGGGGGGTGGGGGGGGGAAGAAAACCACAATGGGTTTCTATGTTATGGTAGCTTAGCCTTTACTCTAATGTGCATGTGCATGTGTGTATGGGTATCATACATATGTTAAAGTACTAATACCAGTAAACCAGTTTTCAAGCTCAAAAAAAAAAAGAAGAAAGGAATCAATGTCTAGAGACTTGGGCAAAGCCAGAGATTTCCCAGGAAGAAGCTGTAACAATATTTCTTCTTTCCTTCACTTAGTTCAAGCTCCCAGTTGGGCCCTTCCACACCCTCACTTGCTCGCCCATGATGCAGTACCACAAACCTGAAAGCTCTGCCCTGGGCAACCCCCAATGTCAACAAGTTGATATAATCCTTGCAGGTCAAGCCCCAAACATCCACCCCTTCTATGCAGGCCCCACTTTCCAACAGCACACAATTCCAGAATACGTGAGGCTTTGGGAGACCACTGCAGGTCCAAACAGAGCCGTTCCCTTGGCAGGGCTATGATGCAATAACTGTGAGATGGACCAGATGGAAAAGAAACTCCAGTTGGTAGACAAGAGTTGATAAAGAGTTAATGAAATTAATATTGGGAATAAATTGGAGGCATCAAATTTAAATTTTGTTCAGAGGAAGAAAAGCATTTTTTCTCTGCTAAATGGAATTTGAAACTATTACCAACCATTGCCACCTTAGCAGGGATGCATTTTATGAGATTGGTCCAATTAAGGGATCATATTCTATTTAAGAATATTACAACAACCTCTCTGAAAATGTGAAATAATAGGATCTACATTTTCATTTTGGCAAGCGATAACCCTGCAGACTCAGCATTCGTAAGACCTCTCCTGAAAGAAAGAATATAAATCAGAATGTTATTCTAAGAAACATAAAAGAACAGTGTAGAAATTGACGTTAAAAATAGTATCATCTTGTCTCACAGAATGCAAAGTAAAGCTAAAGAGGGAAATATGGTAATAATACAGTGCAGTAAAAGTTTCTGGTGTTTGCTGACCATTTGTGATGGAAATGCAGAAGACAGCAGGTAAAATGAAAATAATGATTATCTTAAAATCTGTACATTTTATCATTTGGAAGGGACCTGATGATGGACACGGTCTGGTCCAGACCTGTAACATTTCAAAAGTAGATAACAGTTCACTTTGAGCTTTAATAACTTTTCATTCAGATAGCTACTTACTAACACACATCTAGCCGGCACACCTCACTCCTAAACATGAAGAACAGTAGCAGTGCTCTAATTTCATACTAGTCTGCGTTGTCCTCAGGGTCAGAGTCTCCTGAGAGCTTGTTAGAAATGCAGGATACTGGGCCTTGCACCCAAACCTACTAAACCAGAGTCTTATTTCAAAGAGATATTCAAGTAATTCACCTATATGTAGGCATACAAGAAACCTTGCTTGTGGTGGTACCGGTGGCCTTGTCATTCTACATCTAAGAGCTGAGCATTAGTACTGAACAGAAATAACCTCACTATACTCAGTTTCTTGTGTCCAACTGTAACCAGTGGTGCATTGCGTTGTGCCCCCATAGGCTGACCCATTTAACACTGTCTCCAGTGCAGTTGAAGTCTATTTTTACCTATAGGTTGAGAATTTGTAATTGTCCAGGAAAGCTAGTGATTAAAGAAAATCAGTATTCATTCATAAGAGCCTGAGATATATCAACTTTAAGGCTCTGAGCCTAAAAAGAACCAGAGATTTGTTTTATTTTCTCTAAATCCAGTAGAATTGGTTTTGATTATTGACAACTCATGAAATTATCTTAAACTTTAATCTCATAATAGTATGCATTTGGGTTTTTGATTACCAAAAGAAAATCTGGTGATACTTGCTGTCTTTTTGAGACTTGTAAAATAGAGAATGCTGAGAAATCTTACTAGAATTATGTAGGAATTACTAGATTTCCCTTGAAATCTAGTTCAAAATCACTTAAGTATAGTACTACATACAGTATAACACTAATGCAATATTAGACCTAGATCAGTTTTGTTAAGGGTGGGACAACAGTGTCTGAATGGGAATTAGATTCATATTATCACTTTTTAAATCTGTACTTAATGCAATGAGGTATTGTATGCACTTGCCTGTGAGCATGAAATCATCTCATCCCATAGCACATGGTATCTACCTTTTTCTGTATTTTGAATTAAGAAAGAAAGGAATTGAGTTCACTTGCCATTTAGAAGTTTTTAAATATCTTTTATTACACTATCAAATACTGTTACATAGCTTGTTTGGCTATTTAGTTTTACCATTAATAATTTTAGTTAGTAGTTAAATAAGTCAACCCTGATAATTAAACAGATATAAAATTTAAATATTATAGCACTTTTAAATAGATGTTTTTATAAGACATTTGTATGAAAAGACTTAGCAGTGGAAATGTATTTGTTTTCTGGGGGACACGAACATCTGGCTTTTCACTGTGCGCCACTGCCACATATACCTCTCTGTCTCTCTCCCAAGTGGGCTTGATGTGGTCTGACACATTAATCTAAAGAGATGCCTTCTGTCTTTTGTCTTCTTAAAGTGAATGAGCTCTACAGTTGTAGTTTTCTATCCTGAATCTTAAATTTCTAGGGAATTAAGGTTACTGCCATGATTCAAGGGACTTCTTTTCCTCATTTAAAGCAGGATTTCTTAAAATCCAGACAGGCCAGGTTTCTGTTCATTAATACCAGACTTTTTAAATAATATATTTGAGTTTTAAGCCAAGACTTCAAAAGATCTCAAAACTGGAGTCTTATTATTTTTCCAAATGGTCCATAGTGCTCAATATAGAAACTGAGAAATGTGCTGTTGGTGAGTGAGGGTGAAAAAAAGAATCCACTTCCTGGTAAGCACTTAATTCACGTGTTCCCCCCAGGACTATGGACTTGCACATATTCAGTTTAATACATAAAATATTTAGATAACTGTAAAGAAAAGCAGAGTGTTATAAATATCAGCATATCAGCACTTATAAAATTTTAAGATATTTTTATGATTGTAAAACCTCTACTGACCTAACAAATTATTATAAAAACATACAGAATTTATACAGGTCTTCTAGGTTGAGTTATTATCACTATCCTACTTAAAATAACATAAATATAAATTTTGATAAATATTTATATTAAAGGTAAATTTTATTGACAATGCACTTTTGACATCAAGCAATATGATTTACACTTAGTGGAAAAGAAAGATACAGCAAAAAATAATTGGTCTGTATAGGGAATCTTATTTACTTTTTTGACAATTAGGAAATAAAAATAGAAACTTTTATGATGAGAATTTTACTAAATTATATTAAAGTTTAAACAGTACCTGACAAATTTTTAATTACTTTATTCAACAGTAAACACAAAAGAAGAAAATCTCAGTAAAGCTTTCTTTAATATATCTATAACATCCTAGACAAAATTTTATCAATAAATAATTGAGAGTTTAAAAATTCTACTTACACTTAAAAGAATGAGTTACTCTAAGCTGTGCTTCTTTGGCTACTTAAAGATGATTTTCTTTCCAGCTAATCGTACGTGCTAGGGATATAGGAGATTAAAAGAGCTCCTTATATCCGAATGCATTTTCAGCAGCCAGTATTTCTTCCAGACGTTATTTTTGCCTTGGTTTCATGAGACTGTCCCTCAGAGGCATGCTGTGACAAAAGGAGGGCACTGACCAAGAAAATCGATGTTCCAAGATTGCCTCACTCCATCACTGCACTCCGCCTTGTACCTGAACTCAGAAAGCCCTGCCACATTGCTAGCGCTTCACCTTAACAGGCATATTTATGTCAGGGAATTACTGGAAGTCCTATGAATGTTAAGGATCATCAGCTCATGAAGTACCCCTAGGATACATATGTACTGCATGTTAAAGGCTGCTGTCCTAAGTGATCAAGTCAGGTCATCCAGGATCCTGCTTATTCCAAAACATCAGACCTTCTGAGCAAAATTCAGCAGAGCACCTCAGGTCCAGGGCCTCCCAGCCTGAAGCCAAGCCAGAAGCTATGCCCCCCTCTCAGCGGCTGCCACCCAAGGGGTTCAGAGTGTCGGGGCAAGGACACTGACAGCCACCTCATGCTTCCTCTGGCCTTGAGGCCTCAGGTCACAAAAGGGGAAAACGTCAGAGTGCAGCATTGATGGTATGCTGTGGGACTCCGAATACCCTTACCCAGAGAGACCCTGCAGCTGGCCAAGAGGAGGCAGACCCACGAGCACCAAGAAGAAAGTACTTCAGGGTTTAATACTGGCAGCAGTAAGAGAGGTAGTGAAGAGCCGTGAGTATTGAGTTTGGAGTTCTGGAGTAACTGTGGTCAAATTCTCAGCACTCCTACAATTTTTTGACTTGGAGGAAAAGAGATTATACCTGTACTGTGTGTGCTCTGAACATAGTACATTACTAGGAAGAGATGTCTTCCTTTTATGGAAAAGGAATTTTTCATGTTTTGGTGTTATTTCTAATAATCCAGTTATAATCACACAAGTTTCTGCATTCATTTTGATTCTGCAGTAAAATCTTCAAACACGTTAGTGAAGCCATCTGTAATCTGATGTTTTTACATTGATCATAATGCATTTTAACAGCATTTATAGAAGGTCTGTATAGTCATCCTTTATTGAATACTGATGTTGTAAATATTCCTGCTAATAATTTGATAGGCACACTCCTAATTGTTCATGATACACGGCATTGCTGCAATCACTCCCACAGCTTCTAGGAACTAGACAGCTTGCTACTGTAAAGGCCCAGGCAAAGGGTGTTTACCTGGGTCTGATTAAGTTTATGATCCTGAGTGCATTGCAACCACAGAACTTTTACTAACTGTTCATTTTTTATATTTATGAATGCCTCTCTGGCCTCACTAGTGTGAAAGTAACTAAATGTTTAATAAAGAGAACAGTGTCTTCAAATATTATCAAAACTCAGTAATTTAAATTTGAAATACAAACCTTTTTTTGCAAATTTAATACCATGGCTTTCAGCATACAGAACTTTTATAAAAGTTCTGTAGTGTCCTGGAAACATGGTAAGGATATTGTCTCAGCAATTTTCCTTGGTTGTCACCTAATTTAGACTTAGTACTCCTGAGGGGATAATTTAGCTCCAGATCCCTTAACGTATCCAAATGTGTGTAGAAATGAGACAATTGTACCCCCCTCGCCAACTCGAGCTAAGATCAGGGTTTCACTGAGGTCACTGAGAGAGTTTCCTTCATTACAAGAAAAGCTCAAAGAAAAAAGCCCTTGCATCCTTGTCTTCCAAGGTCCAAAGTTGTGCCCTCATTTTGTGTCCCCAGAGAAAAAAGGATAACTAAATTTCTAAGATAAGATGGCACAGCACCTGACATCTGATGAAAAAGAGAGGGGTGGACTGCCTGACACAAGAGCAGCAAGTGACAAAAAGAACATGGACCCCGTTTGCTGTGTCGCGTCGGTGCTGCCCCTCAAGGAACCCACGGCCACCTTCCTGGCAATGTATCAGCTCTTTAACACGACTGGTGGGAAGGAGGGTGTGCGGTCGTGCACTGCCCCGTGGAGAGCGGAACTCTGCAGTGCAGCACAGGTGGGGCAGGTCAGAAGCGTGGGCAGAATGGCCCCAAGCACACGGCTGCACCACAGCAGCAGCAGCAGCAGCAGCAGCAGCAGCAGGACAGTACTGAATGCCAGTGTGGCAGCTGATGTGTACAGGTTACCACGGGCAGTGCCCAAGGCTAAGGGCTACATTCTTGCCGTTACAACCTCACCAGAGCCATCCTTGCCAGGGTGGTATGCTTACCAGCTTTCTTCTTCAGAGAAGAAAACCTAGACGTAAGGAGGGCAAGCCACTCACCCAAGGAATGCAGCTGGTTAAGTGGCAAGCATTTATCCGATGGAGAGGCAGAACCAACTGGGACGGGAACAGCAGCTGTGCACACCACTTTCCCTCCAGGTATGTGATGTAGCCACATTTCAAGGTCAGCATTAAAGAAAAAGAACAATAAAGCCAGCCTAGACACTACAGAACTAGCTCCTTTTATTATTTATTTATTTAATTTACATATCACCTCCCTTTCTTCTTCTATCCTCTTGCCCTCCCCCTTTCCCTTTCCCTTTTCATGAAGTTCATCTTCTTAATCTCTTACATTTTTATGGTTTTTTTCATTTTAGAGAAACCATATGCTATTTAGCTTTCTGGGTCTGATTTGCTTTCCTAAGCATAATGGTCTCAGGATGGATCTACTACCTTACAAATGAGTCAAATTTGTCACTCTTAATTTCAAAGTACTCCATTGGGTATCTATGCCACATCTTCTCTATCCAGTCATCTGTACTCAGGCATATTGGCTTCTTCCAAGATTTGGCTATCACAAATTGTACTGTTATATGCATGTATGTATCAGTATGTTATGATGACTTTAAGACTTTTGGGAAGAGACCCAGAAATAGTATACCTGGGTCAAATAGAATATCTATTTTCAGATTTTAAAGAAATCTCCATACTGCTTTCCATAGTGGTTGTACCCGTTTACAGTCCAACTGGCAACATAAGCATTTCTTGTTTTTTTTTTTTTTTTTTGAGTTCTTAATACCAGCCATTTTACTGGTGTTACATGGAACTTCAATGTTGTTTTAATTTGTATTTCTCTGATGGCTAAAGATGCTGAAATTTTTTCATGTATTTATTGTCCATTCAGATTCTTCTGAGAAAAGTTTTTTTCATTTCAGATTCCCAATTTTTATTTGGGTTCTTTATTTTGGAGGGTCTAATTTTTTTTTTCAGTTTTTGTGTATTCTTGATAAAAGTCTTCTGTCTGAGGAGTACTGAAACTAGCTCTTTTTAACCAGAGACAGAGAGAGAGAGTGAATGATATAAGAAGAAACAAACAAAAAAAAAAAAACAGACCTCACAATGACCATGTATAAGTGGAATGTTGTAGGCCCATATTCCCTCTAAAAAAATATTTTCTATTTTAAATCTTTAGGTTTTTGTACTTTCTGGCTTATTTCTAGAATATGTTCTAGCTCTAGCCTTAACAAAAAAGTACAAGCTGTGAAAAAAATAAAAGCACACATGTAATCTCAGTATTCTGGAAGACTGAGGCAGAAGGATTGTTCATTTGAGCCCAGCCTGGATAATTTAGTGATTTAACCAGACCCTGACTCAAAAGCAAATTAAATTAAATCATATCAAATCTGGACATGTAGCTCAACACAAATTTCCTGAGTTCAGGCTTTGATATCACAAAAAATACAAAAGTGTGAAAAAAAAGAAAAGAAAAAAAAGACACTAGGCTGTGGTTGCAGTTCAGTGGCTGAGCACATTCTTGGAATGCCCAAGGCCTCAAAAGTCATTTAAAAAAATGTTTACCAATAAAACCTGCTAACAAATGTGAAACTTAAAATGAAACTGGTCCTAAATACAAATAAAAAGAATATTAGTACAGGTATAAAAGTGGAGGGAGAACTGACAATAATACAACTGTTCAGAAGAAAAACTTGTCCAAATGAAATCAAAGACCAAACTTCGCAAGAATAAAAACATATTTTGAATTTAGTAACTGTAAGACTGCTCTTAAGTATTGTCTATAGTGGGACTTCCAGTCAAGATGGCGGCCAAGTAACAGAGCTGCACAATAGCTCCTTATGGTCCCACTTAAAAAGTTGAGAATTTAGTCAAAAATTACCTGTTCAATGTGGCTAGGACAAGGCAGAGCACCACAACAATTGAAAAGAGGCCAGAGGAAGATCAGAAATCTGAAGGAATATCAGAAGCAGAGGAATGAAACAGCCTAGGAAACCACCCCAGGCTGACAGCAAATGTCTGGGAACCACAGGCATCTGCAAACAGAGGAAAGACTGCATGGAGCCTAGAACATCCGACCAAGCTAGGAGAGGAAGGAGTGCCCAACAACTGAAAGGAGGGCTTGGGAAGGTCAGAAATCCTGACGATGTATCAGAAGAGGAGAAAAATAGCTGCCAACTAGGTGTGGCCCTGAGCTGCAGGCATCCACAGACCACAGAAGAAAGGAAGTCCAGAATCTAGAATCTCAGACTGTTGTAAGTGCAAATCTGGGCAAAGTGGGGAACTGGTAGTCCCAGCCTCCAAAAAATGAACCTGCAGGTATCACATACTATAAACACTCCTAGAAAAGACCTCATGCAGCTCAAATTGGAACCAGTAGTTGGCAGCTGTAACAGGCAATAATGTAAACAGGAGTGATTAAAAAAAAAAAAAAGCCTGAGACTGAAATGATTAGAGTAAAAGAAAGGTCACTAAAGTACACGAGAGTTTTTAGGGTCACTCTTAAACAGTGCCTAGGAAGAAACTGGCAAAGAGAGGCAATTGGGGAGAGGAGAGGAAGGCTGCCGGGTTGTAGCACACCCCCAGGGGTAGAGAGACCTAACCTAGGGGGAGGGAAGCCAGGACAGGCAGGAGAGCTTTGCTGAGGGGACTGGGGTTAAACAAGACACCTCAGAGACCATCGGACTGTTAGATCCATCCTCACTGCTTACTTTCAGTACAGAACTCAGAGAAATTACAGCTCCCAACACACACCATCATAACTGTTCAAAGATTCCTCTCAGCTATGTCTTTAAAGTGAAGTCCCTCAACAACAGAAACGTAGCAAGAAGACAAGGTAACAGGACCTAAAAGAGATGCCTGAGACCCAGAAACTAGTGTCTTGGGCAGTGAAGTAATGGAACTCATAGGGAAGGAAGTAAAAAAGCAAATAAATTAGTTGAACAACCAGTCAAACAAGATATTCTCAAAGAAATGCAAGCATTTATCAATGGGCTTAAATAGGAATTTACTAATCAACTAGTGGTCCTAATGGAGACAAAGCTTACTAAGCATATTGAAGCCACAACTAAAAAGTTGGCTGAGGTAAATAAGGAAATGCAAGATATGAAGAAACATTTTAATAGAGAAACAGAAAATCTGAAAAGAAATCTAGCTGAAATTCAACATATGAAAAATATCGTGACTTAAATATTTTGAGAACAGAATTTCAGAACTTGAAGACAGGGCTGAGGAAACAAACACTATAATTAGGCATGACTTCAAATTTAGAAATGATCAGAGTAGCCGGATACAACAGCTGATGGATTCAAAGAGAACCCATCTCAGAATTATGGGTGTGAGAGAAAGAGCAGAAGATAGCACCAAAGATATAAAGAATTTATTCACTGAAATAGTGCAAGAAAATTTTCCTAATATAGAAAAAGAAAATAATTTTCAAGTATAAAGAGCTTATAGAACACCAAGTAATCTCAACCTGCAATGAGACTCACCATATCATAATCAAAATCTTAGAAATACAACATAAAGAGAAATTATTAAAAGCAGCAAGAGAAAAACAGACATTATTCTACCAAGGCAAACCCAGACTGCAGATTTCTCAATTTAAACTTTACAGATTAGGAGAGCCTAGAACTAGATCTTTCAAGCTTTAAAAGAAAGCAGGTGTCAGCCCACGTTGTTGTAACCAGCAAAATTATCTCTGAAAAGTGAAGGAAAAGTAAAAATTTTTCATGACCAAGAATCCCTAAAGAAATTTGTGATCACTAACCCAGCATTGCAGAAAATACTTGAAGGCATCTTTGAGAAAAGCAGAGAGACAAGCAGTACCATAAAAACATGGAGGGAAGGAAACACCTAAAAAGAAAATGGAACAAAAAAAAGCAGATTGTTATTTGAATCATTTGATTGGTATCCTTCTAAAGCAATACGAGCTTGCTCATATAATCTCTGAATCTTTCCCTATAATTATTATTTTAATAGAATATAAGTTTGCAAAGCATAATTACATTCAATGTGGTAAATTGATATAAAATCTTTAAAAATATGTATGCGTGAATTTAGGGATGGATAAGTAGGTAAAATCACAAATCAAATCTGGCAAAATGTTAGTAACTAGTGAAATGTGAGTAAATAATTTGTGAAAGTTGAAAAAAACCTGAAGTACCTAAGCATGCCATTCTGTTGCTTTAAAGTGTAGTATGTTTATGTGATACAGATATAAGTTCATTAATGTAGCAATTTGATACAGACTTAAAGTCATTTAATGTAGCATGTCTTTTGAATGCACAAACATTTACCTTTCAGTACTCAGCAAAGGAATTTGAAATTTAAACTTCTTTCTTTTTCTCTCTCATGTTTTCTAGCCTTATAAATTTCATTGTAATAGTTCTTTTCTTATGTGGACTGGTGGGTGAAGCCACATTAAAGAATCTCAACAAAGATACAGTAAGATACAGAAAAAAAGAACTTCACCCAAATAAAGGGCTCTGCTGGACCCAGAGAAGAGGCATCCAGATACGGCCACTGCAGCCCGTTCTAGGATTGGAAAGCTGAACTAGTAAGTGGTGATTTGAGTGGTAAGGTGAGTCAGACACTGAAGATTAAATATGTTAAATATCACATGGTTTCTCTGATTTGGTAAACCCAGAACACAGACATTCTGTAGAACAAAATGAGTGTGATAGTGGGAGTTATGGGAGGATATGTAGGGTATGGGAGGACCAGACATAGAGAGGAGAAGGGGTCATAATATTGATGTGACATATATCTGCACAAAATACTCAAGTTTATTGTAAAAATTATATATGCATATATATATTCATAAAATGGTGGGAAAAAGAATTGTCTATAGTATCCATTTTTACGACTTAAGTTTGTAAAATTTAAAGCCCCCTTAAAGAATAAAACCTTTGATTTTCAAAGCTCGTTTTCACTAATTATTCATTATTATCCACAGTGTGAAATTAACACCTGTGATTTTAGTGTGTGAATAAATGCCCATTCTTTGGTTACAAAGCAAAGGATCTTAATATGCTATTCTTTTTTCCTATTTTATATGTTGGTTCTCTAAGTTTTTTTCATTTTTTCCACTATCTCTCTTGCCATCTTATGAATACATTTTTTGTTTTCTTCTCTTGCTTATTCTTACCCCATTCCCGCATGACTCCTCCACCCCCACCCCACACCCCCCACACACATTTCTTCTCCTTTGGAAGTAATTATCTGTATGGCTATTTTTAGTAGTTACCCTAGATATTTTAACATGTTTATCTAAAATTAATTCATTTAAGCCAGACACAGAAAACAAGTGTATGTTTTCTCTCGTATATCGGAATATGGGGGCGGGGGGGGCGGAGATCTGAAACAGAGGTACCAATATTAGGAAAGGGGAGAGGAAAAGACGGCGTGAGGTGGAGAGGGAAGATTAAGAGAAGTAGTGGAGAAGGTTTATATGATCAAAGCACAAAATGTGCAGGCATGGAAATGTCAGTCAAATCTGTTTATCTATAAAATTAATACTCATCAATAACTACAATGAAAAAATGAATTTCTTGGAAACTATCCAAACAGTGCAGACAATGCTAAGAAGTACCTTAACTACATTTTTTTATGCCCTTCCGTTGATAGTTTGACAAGTATTTGAGATCTGTCTTATTTTTAACTTGGCAAATTGGAAATTGTTATTGTTACATGTAGTCAGTGTTTGCTTAGATTGACCCAGCATTCAACTTTCTGGTTCCTTCAACTCATTCAGGTTTTGTACTCACTATTCCCTCTGGCTTCCCAGACCTTCTTGTATCAAGTTTTCTAATCCTTTTGTCTGAAGCAATTTTTCATTCTAATAGGTTTTTCTCAATTTATATTCAACCTGCTTGGTTGAAAATACTTGTTTTTCCTTACCTGCACTCTTCTTTAACCATATCTAGCTTGCTTGTTTTATACACTGTGCCTGATAACCTTCACAGCACAAATTTAGTTGCCTGTGCAGCTGGTTCTCATTCGTGACACTTGCTTTTCTTGAGTATTGTTTCCAGGGTGAGGAGTATGTGTACCATATCTATATATAATCTACTTCCTTTGAACCTGACTTATTAGAGAACCAGGTTGTGATTGTGTTTTTCCAAGGAAGATTTGTATTTACCTCTTTGTTATATAAACATTGGAAGAACGCTTTTATTAATTTTTCCTTTCTGGATTTTTGGACATAGAAGTACCGGAAAAAAAATCTCAGGTGAGAGTTCCTACTACAAGTCTCACTTTGGATTTCACTTACCACTGCCACCTGCCAAAAGCGTAGACTTTCTCCCCACTGCTTTCTCATCGCTATTGGTGACCACGCAAAGGCCTAGAAAGACGTCCTGCAAGTTGCAGTGAATGTGTCAGCAGAATTCTCCCTGCGATCACCCAGTTTGTAACTGTGCAGCGTATGTTCCTCACTCGAGGTATATTTCAAATTAATCTTCTAATGTCACTATGAAGAAAAAGTTGACTTCTTTTGTTGGGGTGTCCCGGGTCCCTGACCACCATTGGCCACTGGTGATCAGGAACCAGTGAAGTCTGGGGGAACAGGGTCTTGCGCTGCATGAGTAGGACGGAATCACATAGGAATTACATCCAGGAGGCTGAATCAGTGTTCACAGTTTGTTGATTGGAGATGAGGGCCAGGTTTATAAGCGGTTGAAGGGAGGAGGGTCAGCCAGGGTAATAGGGCAAGGGTCATTCACTGATTGGGGTAATTTTGGGGTCTGAACGTCACCTAATTTGCATGGCGGGTCTTTCCAAACCTGACCACGTGATTTCTGGTAAGGGTCTGGAAGCAGGGGAAGATTAGGAATTTAGGTAAGATGAAACCTGAGCTGTGGAGGGCCATCCTGGGTCTGGGATAAGAGGGAGTGGCTCCAACCCTGCTGGTCTCAAGAGATGAGATTATCAGGGTATGAGCCGCCTTCTACCTGCAGTCATCCCAGGCCTAGTCAGGGTCCCTCATTCTTTAGCATAGGGATCAAACAGCTGCGTTTGTACCTATAAAACAATAGTATTTTTATCTGTATCTCTTTAAACACAAGCAAGAAATTGACCGTGTAGAGTTTTGTTCTAATCACACTCCACCACTTCTTAAACTGGACAATTATTATCACATGACATTTTTTTATTTACTCACAATTATTCTTTGAAGTTTGGTTAATAAATTTGGGATATTTGTCTTTGTGTCCTCCGGTCAATAGCACCAATTGAATTCTACGCCTAATACCTAAGTGACTGATGTACATTTTAAGAAAACAGCTCTGAACTGCCTACATCTGCTGCTTTGTCAGGCTGGGGAGAAACAAACTCTCCTTTATTAATCTATGAGCAATTTAAAAGGTACAAAATTCCAAGTTTATCAAGTTCGTGTTACTATCTTTATGTATTGACATTTGCAAATGTCTCTAGTCATTGCTTCTCATTATCACAGTGGCTTTTAACGTCTCCAATATAATCATTTTGGCAAATGAGTGAGGACCAGCAACCATGTGAAAACAATGAGATTCACTCTGTAATGTGACATGGGGAGAATATTTTTTAATTTTCTAGCAGGTGCTGGGCTATGAATCTGACTCATAAAGATAGTAATTATACCTCTTTTCTGAAGTGAACCAGCAGAGAAAGAGCATTTTAAAATTAATGAAAAAAAGCAAGAGGTGGGTTCATTCTCACTATATGGAGCATCCATGATCCTGAGAGGGGTTTTAAAAAAAAATGAATTGCAGCTTTGTAAAAGAAAGAGAGAGAATATTTGTCTTTGTGTCACAAACAAGGACCCTTGGCAAATCAAATCTCTCCTTACCTTTAGGCATTCAAGAAAGATTAAAAACCTTGAGGGCTTTATGGTATTAATCATGAATCATCTTTTTACAGCTGGGAACAAAAATCTGTAACAGTTGCAGGCGGCAGAGAAAATGTGTTTTAGAAATGATTTCACAAGAAGAACTTTTAATGTTGGAATCCTCCTTACAGGCAGGGTGGTCGTGGTGTACACGTGCCATATCATGCAGAAGTGAAAACCCATTGATTCAAGCAGAGTGTGCATCAGCCACGTGGTGACTCAAAACAAGAATCATGCCGCAGGGGTGGGAAGGGCAAGGAGAGGGCTAGTTGGACAGTAAGACCGTGTGACAAGATGAGCTAAGAATAAGGGAGAAAATTGCAAGATTGGTGCGCTTGATTTGAGTTGAAAAGGGACAAGTATGTGACCTTGAATGTTCGCTGCATGCCTAGTTCAGCAACCGTAGCTCACAGATCGGGGCATGAAATAGTCTCAGATCAGGCAATCATTCTGTCTCTTTATCTTTTTCTCCCCGGCTACCTTCTTGTCCCTTCCCCCATAGTTTTAGAATATAGCACAAAGCTGATCAAGAAAAATGAAATTACTAGGAATTAATGAGAGAAGGACAATTCTGGAGAGTAGTTTCTGTCACCCTATGGCCTAGCTTCCTACTTGTCCTTAAATCCTCCTCTGATTGCTTGTAACAACTTCCTGCCCAAGCCCTTTATTGATGTTCTTTATTCAGTCTCAGTAAACAATGGTGTGTGATGTAAAAGAGCCCTTCTGTCCACAGTGACATGTTGGCCAGCACTTCCATTTTGTGGGCTCACAATGATAACAAAGATTTGGTTGAGGTTTTCTTCAACACCAAAATTCAAACAAGCAAAATCTACATGCAGTAACATCTTGTCATTGGCTGCAGAGAGAAAAAGTTATCATAGATTACCATCACCTACCTAAGCAGTTTATTGTTTAAAGGGATTTGAGAGAGAGAAAAAAAACAGTACAAGACTGGGATTTAAGATGAGGACAGTGTTTATAGATAGGGTTTGGGCCACTGTACTCATAGCTTCTTTTCACAGACACCTATATCTATGGGGTACAAACAGTAGCTAATAATCTTTTGTGTGTCTTGCTGTTATTGGATGAAATTGGGTTCCTCCAAAATTTCTAATCACTGGTATGATTGTATTTAGAAAGAAAGTTTTAAAGTAGAATTAAGTCATGTCAAAGAGTAGGACTCTAATCCAGTAGAATCGCTGTTCTTATAAAAAGCAGACAAAAGAGCAGAATATAAGACAGACAAAAGGTGAGGTAAGGACACAGCAGGAAGGGGGCCGTTGGCAAGCTAAGGGAATAGGCCTCAGGAGACACCTCAATCTCAGACTTTCAGCTTCAGAAAGATTGGAAAACAAATTGCTGTTGTTTAAGACAACTAGTCTGCAGTTTTAGCAAACTGTGCCCCTTGGGTATAACGTCATCCCATTGCAGTACCAGTTTGCAGCTTAGAAACGTGCAGACAGCAGGGATTCTACAGCAGCCTGGCACTGCACCCCAAATTTGGCTTCTCTGTCCATTTCCATCTATGTCTGCTTTATACTAATAGCAAAAGAAGCAGAGGGGTTGTGGGTCGGTAGATTCAATGTGCCAGACAGCATGCTGGGTGCTCTCAGAGCTCAAGATGATTCAGAGGTTGATGCCTGTAAGGAGCTCAGTTTGTAGAGGAAGACAAGATGAGCCAGTGTCCTGATAGAAATAAAAAGTGGGACTTTTTGAGACAAGAGTAGACTAATTTGAATTTAGAATTTGGAGCTGTTGGAAGAATAGGAAAGATCAGTAAAGATTTCACAAAAAGGGAAGTCCACGTAGAACTGTTTTGGTATCTATGACTGTCTAGCAAACAACCCAACCCAACAATCTCAACGGAGTAAAGCAACCACCATTTTATAATGTACAATGAATCTTCGGGATAGAACGCAGTGTGAGCGGCTTATCCTTGGCCCACGCTGTCTGGGATCCCTGATAGAAGAGACTCAAATGACAAGATGCTGGAAGCACCCACTACCAACGTGGCATTGTCACTCTTATGCTGGCACCTGGGCTAACGACAGGTGCAGCTGGGAGCATTGACAAGCGTGCCAGTGTATAGCCTCTCCAAATAGCAGCTTTGGGTAGTAGTAAACTGGTTACATGGTGCTTCAAAGCTTCCAAACTAAGTGTTCCTAGCAAATGAGGCAGAGAGCCCAAAGTTTCTTATGATCCAGACTCAGAAGTCACATAGTATTTCTATTAGTTTGGGTTCTACAAAGGGCAGGATTAACAGAAATTATAGGAAAATTAAAAGGGGGTTGTATTTGGAAGGCTTAATTCCAAGTCTGAGGACAGAGAGTCCAAGATGGTGGCCTCTACATGCAAGAGCTGGAGGGTCTGATGGCTGCTCAGCTGCAAGGTAAAACACCCTTCTGGTACTGCAGGGCAGCCAGTAAGTCTGCTGTGGATCTCGGTTGTTCAGCGAACAGTGACGCAGACCAGAGACTGAAGATCAGTGACAGGTAGACGGGCACAAGTCGAGACTAGAGCAAATCTGCGATGAAAATAAGCAGCATGTAGCAAGTCGGCACCTGTAGACAAAGGATAAAGCTGTAACAATCCTTCTACTTCCTTCCTTTTATACAGTTAGAGGTCCCAGTTGTCCCTCCCACATCCAGGAGGGTGTTCTTCCCTCGTTTGCTGGCCCACAAATCACTCACACGCACCTTTAAGCTCTAATTCAGGTATGGTTCTAATTGTCTCAAGTTGACGTAATCTCTTCAACAGTCAGTGTGTTTTCCATTACACTCATTGGTTGAAGCTGTCCCATGTCAAAGGAGAAGAAACAGACCTCGCTTTTCTATGGGAAAATTACCAAATAACTTGATGCCATGAGATTCCTGAAGTATGAATAGGATTTCAATAAACATAAACTGAAACATTATTATCTAAAAATATTTTTCTGATTTTATATGAAATGCAATTTGTTTAAAATCAGGTGCAATTGTGGAAACTACATGTATTTGGATTGGAACAAGGAATTAGAGCTATGAATTTAAGCAAGATATAGTTCTTTCACTAAATAGGCTTATAGATTGCTAACCTACCTATGATCACACTACCAAAATGTAATCACTCCTAATGTTTTGGTATAATTTAGAAAAAATAAAACCCACAAGATCATCAGAGCAGAGAGTTTATTGGCTTGTTTGTTTTATTTTGGTATGTGGGGTATTGTCAGGGCTTTCACAGCATTAAGTGTTCTGTAAAACCATGATTTTGAATTGGTGTATCACATCATTATATGAATATATCATTATTAAGGCATGTCCTTGATGCTAGGAAATACTTTGAGTTTTTGCTACTACAAAATAATTTTGTAATCAATGCACCTACTCATCATTGTGCTTCCCTGGCAATTTTTTTTTAGCTAATTGAATTACAAGTTGAAAAACCAAGAATATTTCAGAAATTCCTGGTTATACTTTTTCCAACTTGGCTTGCTGTCCCTGCATGGGAAACAGGTTGGTTTTGCTGGACAATGAGGAACACAAGCCTGGGCTCAGCTATTGGGTGGAGAGATTCAGCCCAATCTGAATTGAACTTGGGGGAACAAAATGCTGAAAGAACCCTGAAAGCAGCTAGTGACCAGCATACACTTGACAACTAAGAGATGAATTTTCGGATATGATTACAGCAGTCAGAGTAAATGAAAATACATCATTCGCTTTTAGAGCAACTTCAGAACGACATTCAGAAACCTAGGTGTGACCGAAGGGATTCTCAAAACACAGATTCATTGTGGAAGTTAGTTCAGGCTCTCGGTGTCAAGAAACAGAAACAGACCTTGGTCAAATCTAAGCCAAAAGGGAATTTACTGGGGCTGGAGGGAGAGGCTTGATCTTTCAATTGCTCATCAGGAATTCGAGCTCAGGACAAAATAGACAGTAACTGGGAATTTTTCATGGGCAGGAAGCTGCACACAATCTAGGGTCTAGGACCAAGAACCTCCTCACCAGGCTAACCCAGTTACCCCACTATGGATGAGCTGTGAGCTCCAATTGGTTTGTCTCTTTCAGAGATTTTTTTTTTTTTAATTTCATGCTCCTAGGGAAGAAGCAATGATGGATGGACCTTTGATTGTTCACCTGACTATCTTTGGTCCAGACAAAGGCAACACTTTTGGTTGGGGTGAGGGATAGACCAAGGCCGGGGCCTTTACACTGACTTAAGTCCTCAACCTTTTGTTGTTGTTGTTTTGATTTTAGGACAGGGTCTCCCTAACTCACTAAGTTTCCCAGGCTGGGCTCAGACTTGAGATACTCCTATCTCAGCCTCTCAAATTCCTGAGAGCACAACTTCTCACAGGTAGGAAAAGGAAATTTCCAAGATAGGTTAGGGCACAGACAGCAAAACCAAACAACTGTTTTCCATATCAGGCAGAAGAGTTGCATCAAAATACAATAATAGTTAATTTCTGATTCTAATTCATTTACCACATTGGACTCCTGCCTCCCCACCCACCACATCTCACCAAAATAGAATTCTGTAGAAACGAAGACAGTCAGGCACTGTTAAACTTTGATGAGAAATTCTAAATAGAAGCCATAATGTGTGAAGCTCTCTACCAAGGTTGATGGGAATAAATAATTGAATAATCTTGATATAACTTGACCTGAGTTTTAGCCTCTGTCTTTGCTTTTTCATCACATTCCTGGTTGCTGGCTGATTAAGCAACTAGAGAGCAAGTGGACTAAAAGTCTGGACTGGGAATTGCCCCTTCTGCTGGGCTCAAGTCCCCTCCTCACCTGATGAGTCTGGTACAGAGGGAAGCCAAGCCAAAAGATATCATTGCCTGGCATTTCCTGAGGAAATACTGAAAATAGAGAAGGATGGGGTGATTTTAGAAGGTTGACTCTCCCTCACGACTATCCCTCTTAGAACGATCTCTCCTGCTTTGTGTTTCCCTCCTGCCTGGACAGAATTCTTATCCTGATATGTGAAGGTACATGCAAGGCCATTGGCCTCATTTTTGTCCAATTAGGTGAGAAGTGAGTTGTATCTTTGGTACCTAGAAATCGCAGGTTCCTGGTAACAGGAAGCAGAGACCAGATTCCTAGAATGGGAGAGTATCATGGCAGGAAAATGTGTCTGTGAGGACTGGACACTGGTCAAGGAATGTAGACTCCACTCTTTCTGAAATAGGCCAATAGCGATTCTCTCAGATTCCCATTGCTTCCCTAACTAGGAAAATCACCTGGGGTGCTTGCTGTAGATCATACTTTATAAGATAGTCTCTTCAAGTGATCAGGAACATAGGCAATTAACTGCTCCCTGAAATGTGAGTGTTGGACAGCAAGGTAGGAAGATCCTCCCCTGGCCTCCAGAGTCAATTGGTCTTCAGGAAAACATTCTAGAAAAGTACTTTAGGATCTTTACATATATGGGACTATGCCAGATCCCAAAAATTCCCAAGAAAGCCCTTCCAGAGTCTTGAAGTCACATGTTCACGGTCCCTGCTGATGAGTGGTGGTAGAGTAGTGGGTCTTCACACACAAAGGGTTGCAGTGGCCTCACCCATGCTGTGCCATGCCTTAAGTGTAAAGACGTTAATAAATGTTTTATTTTTTTCCACAGTACCTCACTATATTTTCTGAAATATCAAATTATTTCCTTTTTTCTCATTTTCAGTGTTTTGCCTGTCTGGACTACTTTGGGCTAAGAACTGGGTGTTGTCCCATGAGGCCTGACCAGAGGGACTGTGCTAAGTAGGAAGATGATATTGTGAGCATTGCAGCAAGAATGATGTCTAGACATGAAAAGCCTTGTGCCTGGAACATGTGAGCCACTGGGATTACTTCCCAGGCAGAAAGCTCCTTCCTTCTCCCATGGGATTTGCCAGGCCAGCCACTCAATCCCATCACAGGGTGAAGGCTGAAAGACCAAGATCAGGCTATGCAGGAGCATCTGGGATGGACTGTAATTTTGAGAACCAGTTCTTGAATGAAGCTTCCTCCCCTGTGATGTTCTGTCCCTGGAAACAGTGGGAGGGTTTCCAAGTTCAGAGCACAGCTACATTCACCATGGCGATTCTTCATACCTGGCAATTTCTCCTCCACAAATGCCCTTCAACACTCACACACTGAGCCCAGCTCTATCACACTGCTGTAGTCAGCCGTTTCTCTCCTCTCAATTTATTAGACCACCTAAATTCATCTGACCTGCCAGCTGTGCCTTATTTTTATTTTTTCTGTTTGACTTCTGATCTGATTTAGTCTTGTGCTCAAAATTTATCATAGGCACCAAGAGGCCAAACCATATTTTCCAGTTTTTCTGTGTGTCCTGCATGACCTCTATTATGCAGCAGGTGCTCCACTGTACCAGACGGACTGTGCTAAATAGGAAGAAATTTCTGCTAATCATGGCTTAATTAAGGCATTTAAAATTATATATAGTCACCACACATGACCAAAACCAATGGCTCTTAACCTTTTAAGAGCAATTCCAAGCTGGGTATAATAGTATACACCTGTAATCTCAGCACTCTGAGAGGCTGAGGCAGGAGGACTACAAGTTTGAGCCATATCTGGACAACTTAATGATTTAGTGAGACCCTGTCTTAAAATTTCAAAAGCAGGAGGTAGGAAAGTGGGAGTAGCTTAGTGTGACAACCCAGGATCAATTTCCACTATAGAGGGGATTGCATTCTTTGAGAATATAGAGAAAGATGTAGTCAATCTTCTTGAGAAGATGTTCATAAATATACATAGACAAAAGTGCTTCATGCAAATCTGAGGGTCCCACCGCCCCCTAGAACCTGCCTTTTTCAAACTTGTCCTTTCAACTACACTATAAGGTAGTTGTATTGTGATTCAGGCTTTACAGGTGGATAACAGTGTTGGAGAGAAAGAGAGAGAGACAGACAGAGGCAGAGACAGATGGGGGGGGGGTTCTGCTCTGAATGGCAGACTGATGTGATGTGGGGCCAGGTTCCATGTCTCCTTGGACACCTATTTTGTGCATTTTCTCTGAGAAATGCAAAATCATCATGGCAAATACCTTTCCCAACAGTTCCTGTGCATCAGCATAGAAAATGTCGTCTGTGCCATTCTTGTTATGATGTTTGGCAACTGATGAAAGCATCCCAAAGACTAGCCGTGCCTCTTGCCAGGGCTAAAGCAAGTTCCTCTTTTGGTGTCAGAGAGCCAAGTGTGGTGTCAGTGACCTGTCTGTTGCTGCGAATCTTTGATTTTCTTATCAACAGCCCTATTCTTTCTCCTTAAATCTGATTGTAGTTCACAGCAAGTCAGTGTGTTTGGGTCTTGGATCTCGGGTTTGGATCCTGAGTGTCCTTCAAAAGTTCCATGTGTTTGGAACTGTGTGCTGTTGGGAAATGGGGCCTGGCTGGAAATGGTGAATGCTTGGGGCTTGACCTGAAAGGATTGTGTCAACTTGTTGATACTGGGGCTTGCTCAGGGCAGAGCTTTCAGGTTTATATTACTGACTTGTGGGCAAGGACGTGAGGGAGGGGCTCTGACCTAGCTGCTTAACTAGCAACTTGAACTAAGTAAAGGAAGGAAAAACAAACATTGTTAAAGATTTTTCCTGGGAAGGCTCTAGCCTTGCCTGAGTCTCCAGACATGGCTTGTCCTGCTTCATTGGCTTCCGTCTACAAGTAGGCTACTCTCCAGCCTCTGCCTTGGGCCTGCACTGTTGACGGCTCCTCATGAACAGACTGTGTGAAAGATTCTGAAACTGTGAGCTAAATGAATCTTTCCTAAATTGTAGATGTCAGGTACGCTGTTACGGCAACAAGAAAGTAACTAAGACAGTGTGTGCTCAGTCAGTGTGGATTACTGCCACAGCAGACGGGCCTTCTCCTTGCAGCAGCTGTGACTCATACCTCAAATCCTGGCCCTGGATGTTCTCCACTTAACCATGGGCCCTTTGCTCAGCCATCTTGTGAATTTGAAGGCCTCGGCACTCTGGCCAGTAGTGACGTGGTGGGAAAGAGTCACAGCAGGACATAAGCCAGTGCCTTACATAACAGCTCCAGTTTCCACTGTCAGCACACGATATGTGAAATGGAAATCCCTGTGTAGTCAGTAATGCATAATGCCTCAGTCACTGCCTTGAGAAATCAATCTTCTGCTGCCTCAGTGAGGAAGACAAACCAATCCCACAACTCCCCGAGGCCCTGCGCTATGAATCTATCATGACTACTTGGGCATCAGTTGGGCTCAGCTCCCCAACATGACAGAGTATAATAGTTTCAAAGAAAAGCAAGGGTGGTGGGTTTTTTTTTTTTTTCAAACACAGTTTGCCATGTTTGAACAAATGAGCTTCATCTCATCTCCTCCTGCCCATGGGCTGCTCTGTGGATGACGGACGGCCCCAGTCCACGGAGGAGGCCAGAGTAATGACGCCTGGGAGTTACCTCCCTGTACACCGAAAGGATTCATCATCTCCTGTGAGTCGCAGCTCTAGGACTTGTGCCAAGAGAGTGTGTTCCCGGCCTGAGTTCACACATGTATTTTAGGCAGATACGTTCCCTCACAACCTTCTAAGGGCGAACATGTCTTTCATATTGGTCACGTTATTCCTTTTTGCCCTTGCGGCCTTGCTGACACGACTCCACATGGCTCTTGGCTCTGTCTTTAAGACCACAACTTCCCAAATAAAGAAACTGGATTTTAAAAAGGCCTTATTCAGTTCCCTCTTTTTTCACCTCCTTTCAAAATTGTAGTGTTTGGCCTTTGGGCCTGTCAGGGGGAAATGTTTGGACAGAGGCAAAAGCATCTGCTGCTTCCTGATGTTGTATTCAAACAGTGATGATTACAGGAGTAAGGAGAGATTCTTCAGGAATTTTATTTGGCCAGAGGTCTGTTACTTATTCTCACAATTTGTCCAGAATCACCTACATCAGTGGTTCTCAACTAGAGGTGGCTCTGTCCCCAAGGGATATTAGCAACATCTAGAGATATTGTCCATATCTTAGGAATGGGTGCTACTGGTCTGCTGGGGAGGGGCCTGAAAGGATTCTATTAGACATTCTACAAGGTACAGCCTCTCGCCCCCAACCAAGAACCATCTAGGTTAAACATAGAGATGCCAATGCTGAGAAACACTGACTACCTCACTGAAGTCATTGTCCTTACACATTAAAAACCAAATAATCTATGAGACTGCCATACCTGTCTGAATTGGGGTCTTGTCACCCTGAAATTTACTTAAGCTTCATAAAAATGTATTTAATGTTCAACTCATGTCAGGATCCATAGGATAATGATAACAGATAGGACTTCTGCCTTTCAGAAGCTTGAATCCAGCATCAGAGACAAACAAGTGTGAACCAACCACTCACTGCAAAAGAAGACAGGATTGTGTATGCTGCCGGGGCTCACAAAGGACCAGGATCTCAAGGGAGAGGTGAGCTCCAGCTGTCCCAGGGAGGGCTAGGCTACAAGAGGTCTTCAGAGGGAGTTTTAGTTGGACTTTACAGAGGAGGAAACATCAGGCTGGCAATGTGGGAGGAAAGGAACACAGGCAAAGATGGAGACCACCTGGCAGGAGGAGAACCAGAGGGCTGCCCCAGGCGGCTTGCCATAGGCCACGTGGCTGCACTCTGGTAGAGGATGAGGACAGTTTGCTTCTTTTTGTTGCATTTACTTTTTTGAAATAATAGACCACTATTTCCACTTCAGACTCTGTTTATTAAGTGTGGTAGCATTAATTGTCAGTAGAGAACCTTGGCATTTTTATGTAGTATTTAATGGAGGAGGCAGTTTTTACCCAAAAAGTAAATTACAACACTTCTTCTGTTTAGCTTAGTCAGAACTAAATAAGATCCTGTTCCTGGTTCAGTCATTAGTAACTTTTTGTGAGTCACCACCTGTTTTTTAGAAAAACTCATGTTTAGTGTGTATACTCAGAGGGACCTCAGACCTTGTAGATGCTAAAGACAAGGGCTGCAAGGAGTGCTCATGTCTAGTTTCGTCTGGTCCACCTACCTAAGCCTTGTCATTCCCTCTCCACCCATGACACAAGGAAGTTTCTGTACATTTCAGACATATAAAAAGACTACACTGAATGACAGGTTTTTTTTATGAATTTGCTAAGGGGTACAGTTCTCCAGATTTGGAGGTGGAAGAGCACCTATTTGCCAAGTATTCTTCCCAGACGTGATCACCCACCCAGAAATCAAGAAGCTGGGTTGAGCCTAAAGAACCAAGATGTCTGTCTCTGCACCAATTGCAAAATCTGAGTCAGCTCTTCCAGAAGCAGATGTGGAAAACAGTTGAGTTCATTGAATCAGAAAACAAAGTTTATCTGAAGAGAACATCTGTCCAGAGACTCGTTGAAGACTGGAGTCATTTCAGGAAAATTCAGACTCTCAGTATTCCACAGAGCAGTTTCCCTCGGGTGGAGGTGAGCGGGGAGTCTTTCCTGGGATCCTGACTGCCGGGGACCTCTAAGAAGCTCCCGTTCCCTACTTCCTTGAGTCTGGACTCCCTGGGAAGCTCCTTTCCCCACCTCCAGCCCAACGTCTCTGCCTTGCTGTTGCCTGTGGAGTGCATCCTTTTCATGTCAGCTCCCCAGTGTGCAGCTCCTTTCTGCATCACAGGCCCCACTTCGGAGCAGAGCACACTCAGAAAAAGAAAACAAAAACCCACAGGTTTTCTTTCTTGGGACCACCCTGTTTCATTACAGCAAGTGAATGTAACTGCTTCCTCACTGTACATCCACTCGGCGTGTGACTCAGAGAGCTCTTCGTGTCAGGTCATGAGAAGGAGGAGGAGGCCGAGTGGGGATCTCAGATCTTTGACTCTCCATTTCCTAAAGCCAGGCTTATCCCTGCCGCCAAGGCCCGGCAGCCTTTTACCTGCAACAAATGAGCCAGAAGGACGGCTATGTAAAAGCCAGGTCTTTTTTGTGGGATAACATAAATGCTTTATGAGATCCTTTTTATAGCTGCCGGTAATCATTTACTCACAGTGTGCTTAACCCAGGGATAGGCTCCTTCCGCTCAGGAAAAATGCAACTTACTATAAAACAGGCTTAGGTAGAATTTCGGTTGAGGACAAAAAAAAGCAGTGAGATCACCTCTGGGCATGGCTTCCAGGAGGTGACTCCATGCAGGGTACCTACCGACAGCTGTCTACCTCCCACCCAGAGGAAGCCCAGGCCATGCTGCAGGTTTCAGGTCCCTGACCCTAACAGCTCTTCAGGAAACTTGTTGTGCACTAGCTAGCACTAGCTATGATACTAATAACCTGGCTATATGTGGCCTTGTTAAAACAAGGACATAACTTATTTACTGTGACCTGGAAGCAATTCGCCAAGTGAAAAAGGCTTCTAAGTAGTGCTAAGACTGCTTCTACTGTAGATCCTAGTCTCGGGAACCTGTGTCTTTGTCCCAGAAAGTGTGATCCCAGAGACCACCCTTCCCCAGCCTGACCCTCTGACATGCTCCAGGGCCAGCTGTGACCACCGCTCCCAGAATCTGAGCCACAGGTTGTCGAAGTCTTGAGTGGTCTGGGAGGCTCCTACTCCGAGCTGTCATTTCCTGAGTGTTGCTTCTTATGAGGTGCTTATGTAACAGTATCTCCTTTAATTCTCATGAGGATCCCGTGCTCATTTCAAAGAAGAAAGGCATTCCACTGGGAAAACATTCCCCCCCCCCAACTGAGGGCTCAGCAAAGCTGTAGAGCAAGACAGCATGTTTGTTCTCAGGCATTGGTTGTCTCTGATTTCTCAAAGAAGTCACGATTGAAACTCTAAGGCTCCTGATGGAAAAGTGACACCAGTGGGTAACTTGGTGTGGCTTGCCCCAGGAGGCACACAGCCCATGAGTGGGGAATAGAGAACCATAAAAATACCAGTCTACCAAGTGTCAAGTGAGTGATTCTGCCTTTATATTCCCAAGAAAAATCCAGAGATTTTGATGAGAAATCGTCTACAGATGCTGCTCATCCTACAACAGGCTTTCAGTCTGACAAACTCATCGTAAGTAGAGAAGTTAAAACACAGTTAGGACTAACTTACTGAATGTCATAGCTCAGCAACCAAGTCCATTGAGAGTAACATTGGTTTCCTCTTCGTGTCTGTGG
This sequence comes from Ctenodactylus gundi, assembly GCA_004027205.1. Classification (NCBI taxonomy): domain Eukaryota; kingdom Metazoa; phylum Chordata; class Mammalia; order Rodentia; family Ctenodactylidae; genus Ctenodactylus; species Ctenodactylus gundi. Next base: position 240,608 of record PVKB01002590.1, on the reverse strand, counting down.
CTGATGGGGAGCTGTGACCTGCTGCTGCCCAACATTTCAAGAGAAGATCTTGTGGCATAGGAATAGCCAGAGAAAAGATCAAAATTCAGCTTTTGAAGTACAAGGCTGGGGTACAACTCAGTGGTAGAGCCCTCACTATCATGAATGAGGCCCTGAGTTCAATCCCTAGCACTGAAGAACAAATTTGCAATATGGTTTCTAGTGAGTGCGTATCACCTAACCTCAGTGTAGATCAAAAGTTCATAAAGCAAATCCTCATAATCAAAGACCATCTGTAGTAGTCACTGTTTGCAATTGATTTAAAATCCAACAAAAAGTCTGTTTAACACACTGCAGGGAAAATTATGCCTCTGTGGGCTGGTTTGAAAGTTCTAAGTTAGATTTGCCCTCTAGAGAAAAAATGCAAACAAGATAGATTAAAATGTAAGCTTTTAATGTTTTTGGGCTTTTTGCATGAACTATATACTTCTTATTAAAATAAATGAAAATCCTCAAAAATTAGAAAGAAGTTCTAAAATTTGCAAATGTTTAGGTATTTTATCACTAAGCATAATGTTCTTATTAACACCACTATCTGTTGTTATGACAATTTGCATAGTGATTTGCAATTCAGGGTATTACCTCATCTATTGCGTACAAGGCAGCAGTGGGTAGGCACTGTTACTTTCACAGGTGTTCAGGTGGCGATGAATTGAGGGACTGACTTGAGGTCACATGACCCATCCATGACCTTTACTGCTGGAGCATAAAACCAAGCTGGGGCTTCCAGAATCTGGCTGTTCTTTTTATTCAGTACATCTTGAGTTTTAGGTTTCTCCACCAAAATTACTGTATCAATAACTTCACTCAAGGTCACATGATTTTTCGAGCTAACTATAATCATTACATAGAACAGAAGTCTTAAATGCCCTTTATTTAAGCTAGCACTCAGCTAATTTTTTGAGAGGACTAATAAGGTATCAAGGATGCTTCTAGACCTGGAATTCAGGGACCTACAAGTGAATTGAAGTAGGGGAAGGCATGAACCCTTTGCAATTGTTTGAAGAATTTTGCAGAGAAGTGTACTTGAGCATGTTTTTGAGGAAGGACCTGTAGCTTTCTCTACAGGGTATCTGACTTTTCCTGGGTGATAAGCTCTGTGTAGGACTTTCAGGCCTTGATCTTTTTTTATATAAAATCATGACTGAGGCAACTTTTCTAAATCTGCAAACCAATTTCTACCACCTAGCTTTGTTCTATAAATACATAACTCAGGTCACTTTACATCTGGAATTAGTCACCACTAATTCATTTGCTGGAATCTCTTGTTTACCAGTGTCTTATTGCCACTTCATGTGCCTTCAGGACAAACCTTTGCAGATCTTATAACCTCCACGAGCTCTCTAACTCAATTGGTTCCTTCTTAAAAAGCCTAAGCCTTTTTTCTCTGTAAGGAACACTGAGAAACACTTTTCAATATAAATTTTTGTGAGGCAATAATTACCTCATACTAACAATTACATATCAAGAGTATGTAGAAAAAGACCACAGGGCTACAGAGCAAGACTCAAAAAGTGGAAAAAAGGAAAAAAAATATGTAAAAATAAGAATAAAGTAGGATTACTTCTTTTTTTAAAGTCCGTGAGTAGCACAAAGGCCGTGCAATAGCAGATACTCCCACTAAATGGTATAAAGGAACATCTGATCTGGAGGCTTACCTCCTTCATCTTCTCCACAATTGCTTGTAGGTGACAATCGTGGGAAATTGTTCCAATGGGACCTGAGAAGCATCAAAAGATGCCACCAGGGGACCACAGAGCAGGTACTGAGTCAGGTGGTCTGGTTTTGAGATCTGGCCTTGCACCTGCTCATGGCGTGACAAAGGACAAATTATTTTACCCCACCCAGCACCTCAATTCTCAGACAAAATGCTCAAAAAGGAAAGAGGAAATAGGAATATTGTCTACTGAGAACACACCCAGTTGCCACATCCCATCTTCATGTCATTGCATAGAGCCTTTTAGCTTATTGTTGCAGCAGGATATTTGGATCCATGCCTAAAGAGACACGACATGGGCCCTGGCCAGACTCCAAAGCTGAGTCTCTCCAACTCCACAATTTAGCTCTTTCTCTGACTTTGTTCAGTGCTGCTCAAACTGTCAATGAAGCAGTCCCAGCAAGAGAAAGGAATGAACATTTGTAGTTTTTTAGGGCTGCTGTAACAGATTACCACAAACTGGTCATTCAAAACAACAGAAATATATTACTTCAGAGTACTGCAGGCCAGAATCCAAAATCAAGATGTCAGCAAGGTTGACTCCTACTGAAGGCAGTGATAAAATGATATGCCATAGGCCTCTATCAGCAATCTTTAGTGCTCCCAGAACCATTACCCATCCCTGCCAGGGTCCTCACTGGGGTTCTCACAGGATACATATCTGTATCTTGTCCCCATTTTCCCTTTGTATAAAGACATCAGTAATATGGGGTTTGAGGTCCAACCTAATCCACAAAGACCTTGATTATGCACATTTGCAACCAAGACAGGAGATTAATGAAGGATTTGATAAAAATAAAAGTCTGAGGGAAAACCGGCAGGCCGCTGCAACTTTTGGGCAATACGCAGGGGAAAGTAAATCAGGTTGTCAATCATCCAGTACCTGCTGTAGTCCTTGAGATAGGTGAGATGTGTAGACAAACTGCATGAGACCACAGCCAGCAAAGATGACAGTGGACCTAACTGAAAACTGATCCAAAAGTTCATTATACCTTCATTGTGGAGCATTTTTATAATAAAATCTCCCTGTGATGAGAACATAACACACTTTATGCACATTTTGAATGATGTATAAACTCATTCTTGTACAATAATTTAAAACTACCTTGTTTAAAAACCCCTCTCCTTTTTGAGGAAAAAAAACTCACAAATATCAACAATTAGTGACATCCATTTAAGACTTCATAAAAGTAAAATGTATCATTTCTTAGATGTTTCTCCATTTACAGAGGAGCCGCCTCTCTGTGGAGTAGTGTCTTTCCTGGATCTGTCTACGGAGCAGTCAGCTTTGTTTCTTTTCTGTAATAAATTCTCTGTAAATTCATGTTATCTCCTCAGTTTTAACTGTCATTATCACTAAAGCAAGGACCCACGCTGGGTGGTTGCACAACCACCCTATTTCTAAATAAGTTCAAGTTCAAAAGTACTGGAGGTTACCACTTCAACTTGTTTTGTGAGAACATAGTTTAATACATAATGCCATCTACTTCAGAAGGCTAAAGGGATTGCATATGGCACCTGCTATGAGCATGAACTATTTAATGAAGCTTTGAACATAGTCTTTAATATACATGAAAATTGAACACTTAATTCTATTATTACATTAGTAATATTTTTTAAATCCCCCAAATTCTAGGTGAGTAAAATCAGATTCAGAAAGCTGCTCCATGCTGATCTTTAGGGTCCAGTCCCCTCACATTACCAAGTCCCTGGCCATCATGTGCTCACATCCTTTGAGAATATCACCATGAAATGTCAAAGCACCGAGAATCGGAGAGACCAGTAGGAGCAAACCCAACTTAAGTGAGTGTGAAGAACACTGATGTAGGACTGAACTAAATACAAAGAGAAATCTGGAACGACTCTGCTAAGTCAGGAACAGAACAGGTCAGTGGCAGCGCTGCAGACAGCCCTCCTGGAACAGCACACCCTTTGTTGTTGTTGTCCTTTTCTTTTTAAAATAAATCAGCACCAGACCAGCACAGTTCATCCTGTTTCTTCAACACAATGACTTTTGAAGAACATACTTTTTAAGTGCATACTGTGATGTTTGGGGATAAAGATGATGGCTGTGATGGTACTAGGCTTCCTAACATACTGGTCAGATTCATGTTTTTCTATTATAGTAAATGTGCCTCAGGTAATAGAACTTACCAGCAGCACTAAGCGTGGTCATACTGTTCTTTTATTTCCTAAGAAATAACATTTTCAAAAGTGACAAAGGGCTCTTTGACAAAAGCTCAGCACTGGGAATGAGAATGATTCAAGTAGCATAAAGGGACTCTCGGCATGGTTAGCTAACTGCCCCACTTGGTTCATGACACCAAAACAACTTGAGCCAGTGCATTTCCTCATCCTGAATCTTTGCTTCCAGCCCACCAGAGACATACTCTACTCCAGCCATGACCCCAAGGATGGACAGGGATCAAAAGACAACTCCAAGCACCTTGACCTATGGGGAAAAAAAGATAGATATCTCTTTCATTAATTAAGAAAACAATATTCCCCACCTTTTCCTTGCTTCTTGATCAGGAGAAAAACAAACTTTCTAATGGCATTCACTATCACTTTACAGGAATGTTTATTAGACTTAGCCGATATCAAAGAGATGCAATCCTCAAAGAAGTGTCCCATGGGATAAATCCAAGGGTGTACTCAGGGAACACATGACCTGTGGCTGTTGCTCAAAGACAGCACAAAGCTTCAACTCCATGCAGAAGAAGCCTCTAGGTTGAAGAAGCTGTGCTAAGTAAGCACTAGCACAAAATGTCACTCACGCAAAACACAGCATTAGCGAACTAAGCGATGAGATCCTGTAATAAACCACATGACTACAGGGGAAAGCGGTCTACAAGGAATGAAGGGTGGACAGATCCAAAGAGACGGAGCCTGCCAGGGAAGGAGAGGCTCCCCAGAGCAGAAGTGATCGGTCCCATCTCAGGGAAGAGGAGCTTTCCTCAGAAGCAAGGCAGTTTCCTCAGGCTTTGCCTCAGCTTGGACACGATACCTCATGAGGTCACTCTGCCCCTTCTGTCCTGTTTTCATCTATTCCCCCACTACACCCCCACGTTCCCGACTTTCCCCACCACATCATCGTGAGGACTAAAAGTATCTACCCTGAAGGGGCAACTGGCAGTTTGCCCCCAACAGCAGCATTTCACGGGAGCAGAGACTGTAAATGATTTCTGAAAACTGCACATCTTTAGCTCTCTTCTCTTTGAGCCCAGCTCCCCCACATCTGCCCCAGGCCACAAGGTCAGGCAGCTGGGACAGCCAGAGAGGGCCTGGAGCCAGGCCAGAGCCAGCAGCCTGCTGGCCTGAGTGCCATTTGTGTGCTCTGGCCCACATTTTATGCTACAAAGCCCTGGTGACCCTGAGGAAAAAAACAGTTCTGTAACAGTCTAGTTCGTAGTCCGAGGTGTTGTGAACTTGGGTGGGATAAGCATCACACCCACCTGGAGGAGAATCCAACCTAGGTTCTGGATTAAGGGAGCAGAGGAGGACAGCGTGTGTCCTCCACACTCAATGTCTGATCCAGAAGCAGCAGGCCCTGCTGCTATTTCTCCTAGAGGTTCATCATGACGTGCCCCTCTGAGTTTAAAAAAAAAAAAAAAAAAAAAAGGGAGAGTCTAAAAAAAAAAAAAAAAAAAAAAAAAAAAAAAAAAAAAAAAAAAAAAAAAAAAAAAAAAAAAAAAACAGGGACCAAGCCATAAAAAGCAGGGCCCTGCCCAGTAGTAATGATTTTTTAATAAAGGTTCCCTGAGTGGAAAAAGTGGTGAGATACTGCATAATTTAAATGTATTTTTGGAGCTTCTTTTCTCCCCAAACTGACTAGAACAGAACACAGTCGTGGTTGTATTAAAATTTTTTTTTAAAACAAACAAAAATATTAATAAATGAAGAAGAAAGGCCTGCTTCTGGTGATCATAGGTGCAAATAGATGGCCTGAGAGAAATTAAAGAAGGGCTGTGAGATGCCCACCTGCACCTCCGTTTATCTGCTCTCATTACAATATGCTCCGCAGGTTTCTGGGCATTCAGAGACAAGGCAGGCACGCTCCCCACTCACCACGGACTTACACCGAGCCAAGGGGATAAAGTTCAAATACTAAGAAACAAAATACAAAAATTCCATTTGGAGAGGTACAGCAAGTGAATGTCACAGTGTTTAGAAAAAGCAATGATGCCCGCATGCGGTAGACCCAGTCTTTGGGTAGGGCCTCAGAGACTGGTGGTGCTGGCAATCAAGCTTGCCTGAAAGACCAGAACAGGGGCACCGTCGGGGGTTGGTCCACTCTGCTGGTGAGAGTATCCAAGCATAGGGTTCCAGCTTGATGTATTTAATCTTGGCTTGACTTTTGGCTTCTCAACAAAACTCTGGCTTCATTATGTCTCCCCTTTGCATTTTCAAGTCATAAAACTATATCAACTCTTATGAAGAGCCTCGCCTATAACACTAGCACTTGAGAAGCTGAGGGAGGAGAGTAGCAAGTCGAAGACCAGTCTGGAATACATAGGAAGCTCGGGCCTGCCAGACTGGGGAGCAAAGATGTGCCTCAATTTTAAGGTTAAAAAAAAAAAGCTGATGATTCAGGAGGTTAAGAACTTGTCTCAAAACAAAGAGGGCTGGGGACATAGCTCAGTGTGAAGACCCTGAGTTCAGTCCTCAGTACCACAGCACCCACACTGTGTGGACCAGGATGGCAAAATGGTCACCTTCTGTGAGGATCGATAAAGACTCTAACGTCTGAAACTTATCGTTTGTCTACTGTCTTTCTCTAACATGAGCCTCTGGTCTCATCCAGTAACAACAACCTGAAAACTACTCAGGCAGAAAACTATATGCTTTGAAGATGAACTAATATTTCATCAGCCTCAATGTTTTCTAGGACAAAATCTTACTAGTGCTGCTAACAAGCAGTCAGATGGATTGGCCTGTGAGCTTTCTCCTCTGACAATGAGCAACAGAAAGGTCAGCAGCCGGACACAGAAAGAGAAGAAGGGTCCTGAATAAACACAGACAGTTTAATCAGCCATGAAGAAATCCAAGAGTTGACTGAAAGTGCTTTGTCAGGGGCAGAAGTGAGGCCTCTACCCTCAGAGAAAGGCGAGGAAGGTTGGAGGTCACGTTAGCTGACCACGGAGGCCGCCATGGTGGAAATGTCATGGAAAGACTCAAAAGCAGAGGGCAGGGAGGGAGAGGGGCGGCCGGCATTTGGGCATTTTCCCGAAAGACCTGGCAAACAAATGTTCCCTAGAAAGAAGACAAAAAATTTAATTCCATACGAAGGGAAGATGCTGCTTTCAGAACCACAGTGATGGCTTGAGAATTAGTTTCCCCTTCAGGCTTTTGTCCATCAAGCCTGTCTTCTCTGATTTCAGAGTCCTCAGGGCATTTGAAAAACTGATTTATTCAAATTACATCAATGTCCTTTACTTGCATCTAAAAAATCAAGGTCAAGCTATGTTGATATGTGAAAGGGAATTTAGATGAAGGAAGGCTGACTCCTAGTCTCTGGCCCTGTAATTACATTCTTTGTAAGCCTGAATACCCAATCAGATGCATGCCTTCTCAACACATTTTTCTCACATTTATGGAATACCTTTAAACAAAGGAATCTGGGAACTGGCAACATCTGTGTCCAAATATATCAAAGCCTGTTTATGTTTTTAACTGAAAAGCAATTTTAGGTGGACTAATCTATGGTAACATAAAAATATCATTTTTAGGTAATTTTTAAGAGCAAACCATTAAAGTTGATATCATGCTGTATCTTTAAAAGATTTTTTTTAGCTATGATTGAAATCAGAGATAGCACTCAATGAAGTCTGCAGCCTGAAAAATTTTACATAAAAATTGTGTACTACTAGAAAACATTTTTTAGGACAATCTTTTAGGATATTCCCTATTGACCCATGTAATTTGGTTGGCTTGTGCTCATCTCAGTTAAAGATGCGATTCATTAAAGAGTCTTTAATTTCATTAAGTCAAAGATTTCTATTAACATTATTAAGCATTGATGGTTTTCTAATTGAATAGCCTCGATAGGCAAGAGAACTATAACTTCCAAACCTTTTGATTTTTTATAAAGCAATTCTCATCTCTATAAAAAGATTTTTGTTTCATCATCTGGTGGTAAAATGTTTATTCCATTACACTCAATCTAGTTTAAGTTCAAGTCTATGGGCTCAGGGATTAATATAGGAGGGTAATTTGTATAGGAAGACAACTGTGTTGTTTTCAATTGTTGAGGATTAGAAAAAAAATAAGTCAATTAAGGTCTCTTGTAGCCTGGAATTCCTTGGGCGGAAATAATTTTAAGGTGTTTGGGAATTATTAAGCAAATACTTTTTCTTGAAATTATGTGTTGCTACACACACACACACACACACACACACACACACACACACACACAAAGTTGAGTAATATAACAAAAAGAAACAACTTGTACCAAGGAAATGTGTTGCTATTTTAAAGGCTGGATGAACAAAGAGCCCAGTGCACATTTCCCTCAATTTTTATTTTGAAAAGTCACTGAATTCTGCTATGTTGTGATTGCTTAGGAGCATAAGGGATACGTGCACAAGCCACAGACAGCAAAACCACAACCGAAAGTCAAAAAAAAAAAAAAAAAAAAAGTCCGGCAGGGATCTTTCCCCCATCCCTCTTTATTGCCATTCACACCGAAGTCTATACTTTGGTTACCATGGGCGCGTAGTGTCTGATGTCACAGTCCAACACATATAAAAATCACAGGCCAGGACAGGCAGGACGAGAGACAGTCCTGGCCTTGTCGCCTGAGTAACACAAACAGCCCAGTGTGTTGGATGAGAGCACAGCGGGATGTGCTGGCGCCTGAAGAGCCTGCTGCGTCTTCTCCTGCCTCTGCCTGCCCCCTAGTGGACGGTGAGGGAAAGCGAGAGAGGTCACTGCTCTGTCAGTGGGGCCTGAAATGTGGCTGCCGGAGATCCAGACTCCTGCAGCCCTGTCCTCAGGCACTGTCTGTGTTTCCCAAGCAGTCAGGTTGCTCCTTGGACATTCCAGAGGAACACCTACATTTTGGTGTACCTCTCCCTGGCACTCCGGTCTCCCAGTGACTTCCCTGAACACCAACGCCCAATATTTTTTCTTGCGCGACCTGCGTCAGACACACTTTCCCTGGTAAATCTGAAGTATTTCTTGAGTCCTGCAATGTGTAAAGAACCAACAGAACACTTGTGCTGCTGAACATGGTGCCACTACAGGAACTCCTTGTGTTTCCCAGAATATGACTCTTACCTAGCCAAGTATTCATCAGAAACCTACCGTAAGTAGGCCTGGTGCCGGGTCCTGGAAACAGAAGAAACTGGGCCATGCTGCTACGTGGAGGAGCTCAAGGCCCAGAGAAAGGACAGTCCACGCCCCTGAGGCAAAAATCCTCTTGGTGCTGCAGAAGCAAAGGCCATGGGAGAAGAGGCAAAGGATCCATTGGGAGCTCTGGCCACAAGGTTCAGCCAGCAACTGCTTTGTTCAAATGACTCAGGTAAAATAAATGAGGCCGGCACAGGCCGTCCTGACACCACACACTTCTCGAATGCCCTGGCTGAGCTGGGAGCTGCTGATGTCACTGAGTATTTTCATCCCTGCCCAAGTCACAGTGTTCTGACTGTAGCAGCTTTGTAGATGTTGCTAAGTGGAGGCCGACTTCACCACGAGCTCCCTGACATGACGATCCGCCTGACTTCCCACTGTGACAACAACCCTGAGCTCTTGCCAATGCTCTGCTCTGCTCGCTTCAAGCCTCCCTTGGATTTGTTTTTTGAAACCCCAATTTCCACACTGCTGATTCACAGATATGGAAGACCTACGGGGAAAAGGGTAATTATCCCAAATGATTCAGAAGCCTTCCTTGGTTCTGTGACCTACAAACAGCCTCGTACTTTAAAAGTTGACAATAAATGTCATCTGTGTAGGAAAAGCTGGAAGAAAAAAAAACAGTGCAGGAAGAGTGAATACTCCGCCTTGGAGTAACGGCTGAATGCCGAGTCCAGCGGGAACAGCTCCTGTACGGGGCGCCCTAAGGTGGCAAGCTCCCTGGGGATGCGGGTGCTTGCTCATCCCTCATGGAGGCAGCAAATGCTTGTTGACAAATGGTTGTCACCTCTAGTCCTTTTAGAATCTTTGGGCTCTGAAGAAAAATATTCGGGAACTGAAACCAAATGACAGGCCCTACATTCTGAGATTTACCCCTTGCCCGCTACAAGACTGCTAAAAGACCACGATGAAGAAAAGGTGAGAATCACCTAAGAAAGAAAAGAGGTTAAATTAGTGACTTCCCCTTCAGAGGCTGACAGAGAAGTCTTCCACACTTGGAGGAAAACAAATCCCACCTGCTGGAGGCAGCAGCACCAGCAGGGGCAGCGACAGCCATGGTGGTCATCGCGTGCCCTCTGCAGGAGAAGGTGGAGCTGCGGGCAGGAGCAGGTGGTGCCTGGGATGCAGGGTGAGGGGGCTGCATGGAGGATGACAGCAATGCCCACCCATGGTGGCTGGAGAAATGGGTCCAAGAATGTGTCTGTCCCTTCTTCTCTGTCTCAGAGGAGAACCCCATAAGTCTTGAAGGGAAAAAAGAGGCTGTGGCTATATGGATTGGGAGAGGCAGGAGGCACAGCTAAAGAGTCTGGAAACCAACCTGAAACCCTTGATATATTTCCCGGGGCCATTGTAACCTGGGACAATAGGAGTTACAAATAACTGTGAATGTTGTTCACTCTTCACATCTTAGAATTAAAGAAACTCCGACACCTATTTTAGGATGGTAAGCTTTATTATTCTTGTATCTGAGCACTGGGTTCCATTAAATTCTCCTTCTTCCTGGATTTCTCAGTTTTTCCTCTGTGAACCTTCTGTAGCATCCATAATTCATGCATTCACTTAACAAACATTGAATGCCTGCCCTTTACTAAGTCACATTAGGTACTCGAGAATACAATGTCAGCAAAGACAAACTGGTTCCTGCCCTCATGGAGCTTGCAGACTAGAGATGACAACTTTGATCAAATACCCACACAAATTAGCATAACATTGCAATATATGGGGCCCTGTGTACAGAAGGGGAAGATTTGGCTTAACAAGGAAAGTCAGGGAAATCTCTTAGGAAGTGAACGATGAAATGGAATCTGAAGGAAAAGTAGGATTATGTAGGCCCAGAAGTTCTAAGATTGCCCATGAGCAGAAGGAAGTATGTGGTTTCAAGGGCATAAAAGATGGCAGGTGTGACTGGAAGGCTGATAGCAAGGAGGCTGGACACAGGAGAGCATGCACAGGTAGATCCTGAAGCATTGAAACAAACAGGCAATGAGACACAATGGGCATTTGAGGAAGATTGCTCTGGCCACCCTGTGGAGAAGAGCCTAGAAAAGGTCACATGTCAATGTCATTAAACTAGTTAGGAAGTTGTTTGTTACAAGTGAGATTCAATTAGGAGAAGAGCAATGGAGAGGTAATAGAGAAAGGGCCTGGCAAGTGTTGGGGGTGGAAATATATAGGTTTACAATATATTCCACACCTTTAAAACCTTCCAACCATCTGACAACAAGCCCCTCCATTCAGGGACTGCATCGCCACCTGAGACACAAACAGCCATCCTCTCTTTTAGGATTGAACCTAAGGCTGTTCACTTGCCCTGTCCCAAGGGATAGCTTCGTGGTTTCTCTGTAGCTCTCTCTAAAAATGAAGAGAAGGAATATTTGTGATGCCTGGGATATCTAAACTTTAAAGTTGTAGATTGAAATGATGTCAACTCAGATTATAGCTATCAACCTTGTAGCTCCCATGACCTTAACTGATGGCTGATGGGCTGGGATCAGATCAAGGGAGCTCATCTCAGAAATTGTGTTTAAACATGGCACTATTCTAGGCACCAGGGTTTGGAAGATGAAATTTCTAATCTGGGAATTTCATCCTTCCAAGAGCACTGGTGTAGGTTGGATGTGGTTTGTTCCCAAGAGGTTCATGTGCTAGAGGCCCAGTCCCCAATATGGTAGTGGTGAAATGGTAGGAGCTTTAAAACGTACAGCCTAGTGGAAGATAATTAAGTCATAAGGATGAAGCCCTTGTGAATGGACAGAGAATGCTTTCTCTCAGGAGTGAATCAGGTCTACTGGTATTGGTTAGTTCTCACGAGAGTGGCTTGATATATATATATATAAACAATGCTGGGCCCTCCCTGTCTCACCTTGTGACCTCCATCTCTTCTGCACATGCTCCAGCATTGTAATGCCATCAGTCATGAGATCTTCCTAAGAGCCAATCAGATGTTAGTGCCATGCTCTCCACGCCCACAATCTTGAGCTAAATATGCCTCTTTTCTTTATAAAGCACATGCCTTTGGACATTTTGCTATAATGACAGTAGAAAAACTAAGACACCAACACAGAGAGAGCAATGGGAGGTCAGAAGAAAAGTGCTGTGAGACCTCAACACTGGGCACAACACTGGGGACAGGAAGACTGTCTGGATAAGTGGACAGATTTTCCAGGGGGCACATCTGAGCTAGGTGTGAGAGGCGAGAAGGAGTTTATTCCATGGAGAAGAGGAAGCTAACAATTTCTTGCAGAAGAAAAAGTTCCCACAAAGACATCTAAGAATAAGGTGTGGCCCAAATGTAGCCCTGGAGTGTGAGAGAGGCTATAGCTGGAGGTGACACTGAAGACAGATATGGCATGGTATAGAGAGCCTTCACAGCCTGCTTTAGGGGCTGCACTGCATTAGTTTTCCATTGCTACAGAACAAATTATCCCCAAACTGAGAAACTGGAAACAGTAGATATGCATTATCTCATGGTTTGTGTGGATCAGGAATCCAAATGTAGCTTAGCGATGCCCTGGCTCAGTCTCACAGACTGTAATAAAGGAGTCAACCAGGGCAAAAGTCAACTCCTAGTTCCACTGATGGAGGATCACCTTCCAGGCCAATCACGTGGCTCATAGCTGGAGACCTGAGTTCTGTGTCACATGGGCCTCTCCAGGGAATAGCTCACAACATGCCTGTTAAAAACAGGGAGAGAAAGAAGAGTTTTATAACCTAATCCTAGAAGTGACAATTGTCACTTTTGCTGTGTACTACTTGCTTAAATCTAAGCACAAGTTTTGTCCAGCCTACATTTGAGAGAAAGATATACAAGAGTGTGAATGCCCAGAAGTGGTAGTTATCCTGGATCCTGGGCTGTTTTAGAATCTGTCCATCACATGTACCAAGAGCTATTTCAGGCCCCAACTCAGCACTACACCATTCTGTATAAATTATATACAGAGACATATAATTTCACTGCATATCAGTTTGTTTTTGTTGATGGGTGCACTCTGGTCCCCAGGAACCCTGAGAAACAATGTGCTTCACTTCACATCTCTTCTTAAAGATTTTATACAACCTCCTTGGCATTCACGCTATTATTGTGCTATGGATTCAGCCAAAAGCTGCCTGTGGGGGTACAGATAGGTGGGAAGGTGGAGTGGCTGAGAAAGGAAGTGATCAGAAACCCAAACTGAATAAAGAAAGAGATCACACACCAACTGCAAATTAGAAACTAACCTGAGAGGAGCTAAGTATTCTGGCTGACAGCTCACATATGATGCCAACTTGCCACAGCTTGGCAGCACCCGCGGTATTCCCACACACAACTGAAAATAGCTAGCATTCATCCTGAGGGAGCGCTACTAAAATAAGTAACTACTGGGAGCCATACCTCACTGCTCATTCAAGCCACAAGCAGTCTGCAATTATTTTGCTGAAATTAGGTACAAATTAAGTTACCACTTCTGGAACTCTTTTTCCTTTACTATATTACAAAAAAGAACTCATACAGTTTGGATCCTCCTTATTAAAAATAAGTATGATCTCTATTAGAATATGCAGGTTATTGATATCAATCTCTTGTGTAACAAAATTCCTTCACAAACCAGGTTTTTGATTTTCAGACCTGGGTTTAGTTGCTATGGATGCAGAGTGAGAGCCCAGTAAGGAGAACTGGAGAGGGGAGCACTTGCCCATATTTGAGATATACTACCAACTTGCAGTGAAGAAAGGGTAGAATTGGACCGTCCCCTGGGATGGATGTGCATGGCCCTGATCCCACTCTTCAGTAATGGTCTGAAAATGTTCTTGAGCTGTGCATCCACTTGGAAATAGTACAGCTCTATTTTAAAAAGCAAAACAACAAACATTCATAGAAAAAGAATAATGATAATTTGCAGATCTTCCCTCAAACTTGACTGGTATACAGATAGTGGGAGTGGTTGGTGGCTTTCTGCTACCGGAAAAGCCCCAGAATTGTACAGTCTCCTTAACAAAACATCTTTTTTGACCTGCCTTTTGAAGAAGTAGATGAATTTTTAAGATCACAGCTGTGTTGGACCCTAAGAGGCTGTGGGGCTTTGGGATAGGGATGTTTCTCCACAACTCTGAATTCCAATTTCTCTTTGCAGAATGCAGAGATTACTTTCTTTTCATTGTTGGAAACATTAGTCACAGATGAGACACAGTCAAAATTCCCAACGCCCCTTGCTTCTCACTCCCCCCCCACACACACACACATTCCCACCCCATATCCTTATTCTAATCTAATGAATTTCAGAAATGACATACTAAATGAGGACTTTTCCAGGTGACCTTTCCATCTAGATGAACTTTGTGGGGGTGGAGGGAGAGGAGTATTTCTTTAATTCTCAAAATTTGCTAAATGATCACCTAAGCAAATCTTTGAGATGGTGAATCCCTACCACCTCATTCTAATTTTGATGTAATTTTATTTCACACCATGTTTAATTGTTAAAATTATTTTCAGTGTCTTCTTTCTGAGATTTCTTAAGACTTGAATGAAAAATGAAAAAGTCAGATGGAATCAAGTTAAACTGAGTAATCTGAAACGAACTAATGTCAGCAAAGATCCCTACTCAGCTCATAATCCTTCCCCAGTGCATCTCCCTCCAGGGTGTGGGGAGGGCAGTTCTGACTTGATCCTAACAGAAGAAAACACGGGCAGAGGCTCCAGTCAGCCCAGATCAAGTGAACACCCAAAGCACCCACTTTTCTTGGGACAGTCTGCCTTCCCAGGACTCACCAGGGGGAAGCTGAAAACCGTGCTTACAGAAGGAGGATTGTGAGTCCTAACAAGATAAATCATACCCTGGGCAAGGAAGTGGGCACCCTGTCCCGTACAGGCACAGCTGGGGTCCATGAGGCATCTTGGTGGAGGGGCTTCCCTTCTCCCCGGCTTCCCCAGTCCATGCTCCTGGGGCAGGAGAAATCAAGCTCAGATGGAACCTTGGATTTCACGGCTGGCACGCACAGGGAAGGAAGTGGGGGACCGGTGCAGCCGGAATGCTGGCACCTCAGCATCTCATCTAGTCTCACCATAAGAGAATTTTTAAAGTGCACAGAGGCACACCGGGCGCGTGGTTCCGTGGGCAGACGCCATCACGGGGTGAGAGAGGAGGGCTGCCGGCGCTGGCTCCTCCTCGGGGCCTCGGGTGCCGTCCGGTGCCGGCACACACACTGCCCGCGGCGGCCGCGGCGTCGGCCTCTGCGGCTGCACCGCCTTGGTAGCATGAGGTGAGGCCGCCAAGCCACCTTCCAGCCCGAAGTCCTCTGTGACCTTAAAATCACTCATTTCAGTCACAGTATCATTTTTGAGGGGAAAAAACCAACAACCCTCCGGCTTTCCGCCGAGCCCGAAGTCGGGGCTGCCCTCCGGCGGCGCCGGGCGCGGGAGCAGCTGGCCCGGCGAGGCCCGGCGCCGCCCGCGGCCCCAGGGCGCTCCTGGCACGAGAAGCCCGAGCCCGGAGCGCGCGGCGGCGGCCGGAGGGCGGGCGAGGCGCGGGCGAGCGTCCGCCGCGCCGCTAGGGGCCGCCGCGGAGAGGCGGCCGCGCGGTCCCGCCGCCAGGGGGCTGCTTGGCCGCGCCCCGGGAGAGCCGCTGACTGTTGAAGGCACAGGCTCCTTGGGGGCGCCTGCTAAGGCCTCCCTTTACCACCCATGGAAACTGAGCCGCAGTGAGGCAATGGGAAAGGCTCAACTTGGCATTTGTGGACTCTGGCAGCTGAGACCCGAGTTCTTGCAGGCGTGGTTTAAGCGCCCTTCCAGAAGCAGTGCAAGGTACCCACCGTCTGCGCGGACCCATCAGAAGCAGTGTGGCATGGCCGCCCCGCACTCGGGCGTAGAATAGGGTAGACTGTGTCTGGCAGGATGGCTTTGGCGAAGCAGTTACACTTTCTGTGTCCTGGTTTCCTAGGCTGTAAAATGAAGATAAAAATACTGCTAGTCACAAGGGTCCTAGGATTTACTGGGAAATATCCGAAACACAGTGGGTATTTATGCTTTTTTAATGTTACAGAGGCTCTAGTGGATCCAGATCAAGTGAAAATTACATTGGCATTGACCTCTCTCAAAATACTCCCCCTCAAACATACTTGTTTTGCTACTTTCTAAAGCTGTTCTGAAAAATCCTCCTTCATGTCTTTACTTATGTTGTCTGCCCTGACTGGCTCAATGTCTTGAATCGATTCAAAGCATTTGCCTTTCATGGTTATATTGACTTAGAGAAGGAGAAGTTGCAAGATGGCTGATCTAGTGAATAAAGTCAATGAGAACACACCATGATATTTTTATGAGGCTGCCTTTGGATGATACTTACCAGCGGCATTCACCATATTATTGATCATACCATGTAAAGACATAAAGAGGACTTTCAGAACTGCTTCAAATAGTGGCAGGAACAATGGGATAAATGTTTCAAGGGAGAATAAGGATCCTGAGGAGGATTAATGGCAATGAGTCTTTTACTACAATTTTTCAAAAAAAATTAAACACATACCATGTTTTTGCTTTGACTAGGCCCTATACATAAATTAAGGAACCTATCACTTAACTTAGCGCCTATATGTGAAAAGGATTCACGTATTTGTGCACTGCTTTGAGAAGAAGTCTTGTGAGTATAAGTCATCAGAAGACAATCAGCGGTACTAGTTTCTAAACAGAAGTCATGCAGAACAGGAGGAAAGGTACTTTCCCAAGTGCAGCACTTAAGAAGACTCACACAGCATTATAGGATCTGGCAAGACTGGAAAGGAGGAAATGGCCTCTGCTTATCTTATCCTCCAGCTGCTTCTGCCCTTCCCCCTTCTTTCTCCCTTCCCTACTCTCATCATGACTCATAGTAGCTGCAGTCTTGGGCACCTCTCTTATCAGGGTAAAAAGTGTCATACCTCCTCCCCCCATTGGGTTCCAAGCCTAGGGCCTTCACACTGAATTACATGTCTTGCCCATCTTTTATGTATTTATTTATTTATTTATTTATTTATTTATTTATTTATTTTGAGACCATGTCTCTCTAAGTCACTAAATTGTGAAGACTGGACTCAAACTTGTAATTCTCTTGCCGCAGCCTACAGAGTTCTGAAATTACAGACCTGTGCTAACAGGCCCAGCTTAGGTTATATTTTTAAGTCCTGATATATCATAGGGCGGCTGTGCTCTTTTCCTGGGCCTGGGGTGGGGTGGGGGGATGCATAAGGAAAAAGGAATGGGATTAAGTGGATAGGAAAAATTGGTGATGAACACCTGAAGTGCCAGATTGGAGTAGGCCAGAGTCACGGATCACCAAAGCTGAAGACCATCTCAGTGGATTCCTCAAGTTAATGAGACAGGGGTGAAAAACTGAAAGGTAAAATGACATCAAATTTCAGACTCCAGTTAGATCCCTGGTCTCCTGAACCCTGACTCTTCGCTCATCTATCAGAAATGCTACTTTGTGTAGATACCTTACATACTGCCAGGTATAAGATTCTGCCTTACAAGGCAGGCAAAAAGGAAAGGAAAGTAACAGCCCTGGTGCTGCTCATACAACTTTGCAAGTGGTGACACCATTCACTGTGATAGTGAGTAGAGGAATAGAAACCGGCCTGTGAGCAAGGTAGCATGTTTTGAACACATCTTGGATGAGCCTGTAGGATATCCAGGTGAAGACCCCCAGAAGGGCTTGGGGACACGAACGCCAAGTGTGAGCAAGAGGCCTAGATATGCCCACTGGGCAGTGGTAATGTACACTGATGCAGGGGCAGGATGGGCCTGGAAGAATAAGAACATCATGGAATCATGAGAGTTTAATCCTGGCAGATTCTAGGTTCTAATGACCAAATAAGAGCTTCAGAGGAGGGTGTGGAGAAGTGGGAAGGAAACCAGAAAGGAAAAAAAAGGTGCATCAAATAGTGCATGTGGAGATACTCTCCGTGTTGAGAAAGTGATCAGGTGTGGGAAGCGCCATAGGTTTCAAGCACATGAGCCTTGGGATGTGTCCATTCAGTGTGCCAATGAGGAGGTCAGGGATGATGCACACCACAGGGGTTTCAGTGGAGATGTGAGAGCAGAAGCCAGGTCATAGTGGGTTAGACAATGGAGTAAAGCAAGAGGAGCAGCAGGAGTAGGGGCTATAAAGCACTGCTTTAGGAGAGCTGCATGTGCAAGGAAGGGAAAGCTGCTGCTGAAGAGGAGGCTGGATGAGTTTTTGTTATTTGTTTTCAGTGGAAACGAGAACATGCTTATAGGGAAGCAGAAGTGGGAGAGGTCAACAAGGTGGAATGGTTTAGTTTAGCACCATAGCCAGCACTCCCGCAGGGTAAATGAGCCCCAGATAACCAAAAGGAAGGATTCCTCTTCCTTGGTTATTTTTCTTTTACCATGGGAAGGGAAAAAATATACTTGGAAGGTTTGGGAATGCATTTGAGGAGCTCTTTAAGACGAGCTTTGTCTGTGTCAGGTTCTAGCCATGTCAGCAAACTTAGCTTCAGATGAGTTGATCCATTCTACTTGCATGTGGAGCTGTGACCAAAACTACACAAATAACATAAAATTGATACTACTACTACCATATCAATTAGGACCAGAGGTAGTGACAAATCAGGTAAACCAAAAATTAGACCCATTCATTTGCTAAACTAGGTAAGCTGGCTTTAAGCCTAGCTACATTACAGATGCTTAAAAGGTAACAAGGATAATGTTTCGAAATTATCAGTGTGCTTTTCTGTTTTGTCTTTCAGAGCCTATGCAATTAGTCTACCCCAAGTGTTTGTCTCTCTGGGAAAAGAAGAAGATGTTTTTGTAACAGCCAAAGATAAGTAAAAGTAATGCTCAGCTTCTGACATTCAAAAAATAGTTTTGTAGCAAAGCACTAGCTGTGTAACTCAAACTCCTATCTTGAGAAAATATACTGCCTGCTCATGATCTTCCCCTTCACAGGATCAATGGATGGATTTGGTAGATTAAACATTAGAACTTATTATGGAAGGTCTAGACAGAAGAAAGAAGGGAGTAGGGGAGGACAGAAGCAGCAGAAGAAGATGAGGGCACTGAGAGGAGAAATTGTGCTGGAAAAGTAATGATTAACAACAATGGTAGAGGAAAACTCATCTCCCATCATCTTCTCTGGAATTGAAAGAAGGATCCTCATGTTGGCCAGTTAGGGGACCCTAACTATGAACTTCTGAACTAGGCCCCCAAGTAACCTAGACTCTACCCAGATAAAAGAGCAAGCCTGCAGTTATTGGCCAGATGCGATTGCTATAGGGAGGTGACTCAGTGGTGTGGGCTTCCGGGTAGGCCTCTGGCACCAGGACTGGTAGGCAGTCACAGTCAGAAGTCAGAAGTGAGAGTTTATAGAGCCAGAAGGACAGAGAGGAGGTGAAGCCTGACACGGAGTACCTGTAAGAGCACTGCCTCAGACTGGCAGATGGAGCACACCTTGCTGTGCATCCAGGATAAACACAAGGGAGACATGACTCTGAGATCACACACACAAAACCGCTACACCCAAGATCAGTACCAGGCCAGGAGTTTCCTTCCTTTCAACATCACGAGGAGACAGAAGCCACATACCATCCTAACACCTCCACTTCTATGTATCTCTCAGAAATTATGATCAAAACATTTAAAAGTCCTTACAAGTTTGGGCAAATGGTATTTGCATATAACCTACAAATATATTCCTATATGCTTTAAAACATCTCTAGATTACTTATAATGCCAATATAAATCAAATGCTGTGCAAATCGTTATACTATGTTGTTAAGGGAATAATGACAAGAAAAAAGTTCGTACTTTGTTTTAGTACAGATGAAATTCTTAAAAAGATTTCATATCTTTGATTGAAGCTATGACCACAAAGGCCACAAATGCAGAAAGCCATCAGTATCTCCATAACATGAAATGAACTGGTTTCTGGACACATACCTGTATATTGACCAGTGGAGAAAATGACTTTGGAAAATCATACTGCAGGCATTTCCCCTCTTTAAATTTCCTAACATATTTAATACTTAATAAACTAATTTTATTTTTGAGACAGAGTCTTGCTCTATAGTCCAGGCTGGCCCTGAACTCACTATGGAGCCCAGGCTAGCCTTGGACTCACAGCAATCCTCCTGCCTCTGCCTCCCAAGTGCCAGGATTACAGGTGTGCGCCACCATGCCCAGCTTATGTGGTGCTGGGGAATCAAACTCGGGTAATTAGCACTTGACTTAGCTCTTGGTAGGCAAGCGTTTTAATTGTTGAGATTTTCCTCCAGCCCTGAATAAACTAACTTTTAAGAAATATAGTCAACTAAATATCTAGTATATTTAAGTTTAGTCCAATCTATAAATAGTTCCACTGAGAAAATGTTGTTTCTTCCCTTGTTGATATAAAAATGACTTAGTTGTTCACTGTATATTACTTCCCCCTTGTAAAAATAATCATTCTCTCCTATAAAAGAAAAGATATTATAATAATTTTCTTCTGAGTACCCAAAGATGGGAAAGAGCATCAGCTTTGCCTCACAGATTTAATTTTCAAAATAATAATACTCTTCCATTTTTTAAAAAAATCAGCCCTAAGTAAAATGAGGTATTTATAGTGTAGAAAAGGAGATAATCATCAGTTTTACTCTAAAATGTATGCTTTTGGAAAGAATATTATTCTGTATGGGTTATTTTGAAATTTACAATATATGACTGAAATCTCCACATTGAAAAACTCTTTAGAAAAAGAATATTAATCACCATAAAAGAAAATAAAGTCATCATGCCATGGCTGCGAGTCACATAATTAGTTCAGAAGGAGCTGACTTTCTCTGCGTGTAGAAACCCAGGTATTCATTTATTCGTCAAATTTGTGTCATGCCCTTCAGAGCTTGCCTGTACTGCGCAGGGCGCGGGGAATGTGAAGATGAGTAACACAGGCTCACTTCTGGGAAGGAGAGAGACAGGCAGGTATGCACAGCCCTACCCTGCGAGGTTGTGGGCGGGAGTCAGGTGTTCAGCAGGGCAAGAGCTCAGAGGCCAGCAGGAGAATAAGCTCCCAGAAGGCTTTGCCCAGTGCAGTGCTGGAGAGGCGCTTGCAGACAGATTCTTGCTGTGGCTAAGGTAGAAGAGTATTGGAAATCCTCTCTATCAGCCCCAAGGCATCTGGGCACTGAGACAACTGAGAAACTGGAATTTGTGGTCTTCTCAACACTGAGGCATGTGTGCTCTAGCACCAACTAACATGGCCATAGACATTCTAGTTAAACTTGCAGCAGATATTAATTGAGCACTAACCACAGGCCAAACCCTGCTCCAGCAAAGCAGACTAAAGTCTAAGGGCTTACTTCTGGAGTAGGGCTAGGAGATAAATAGTATATCATCAGTATGGTGATGATGAGTTCTATGTAGGAAATGTGAACAGAGAAGGAAGGACAGGGCATGTGGGTGAGGGTCATATGATATGAAAAGGTCACTAAGAAGTCCAGTTTGAAGACTCAGATTGTCCAGATACCTGACAACCTGAGAGCTGTGGCTAGTGGCGTCCTGGGTAACCTTCAGAGAAAGTGGCCAGGGATCTGACCCAGAGTTCCTGAGAAATGGCCGGCTCAGGCCAAAAGAAGGTAACATACTTCCTCCTATGTCCTCAGAGGGTTTTCTTACTAAGTAAGTGGAGCTGGTTCAGCCAGAATCTGGGACAGCCAAGAGATCATGTAGAGGAGGCAGAAGGGTAGGTGTCAGGTCACTGGAATGAGCTGGGGGTCGGGGACATGGAAGCACTGGCCCCAACCCCCAGTTGACACCAGGCTGCAGCTGGTGGGGGAATGAAGAAAACTCAAGGTCAGGTACAGCCCTCCAAGCTGAAAGCAGGTTGGTGTGTGGTGATCAGATAACAGAAGCTTTGGAGACCAAGTCGAAAGAAGTGTGTGTGTGTGTGTGTGTGTGTGTGTGTGTGTGTGTGTGTGTGTGTGTTTTCAGGTGTGCTTTTTCAACTAAGGTAACACTTTGCTGTAACCCAGTCATAAGGAAGGTGAAATGGCAAGAAACTTCATTTTTAATGCACAAAATATAATTCCCAGTGGAAACTAAGCAGAAGGAAACTTGAAAAACTAACAGGGAGAAAGGAGAAAAGTCTGAACAGTTCACAGTGACCGGTACCTCATGTCCTTCTGTATGAACACTGGGGGCAGAACAACATGTCATAGGAACAAAAAGAACGTGGGATTAGGACTTTGCTCTGAATTTGGCTATTGACTCTGCCACCTGTGGGCTGAGTGACCTTGTGTGAATTACTGAACCATGAGATAGTGCAATGCAGACCTGGTGCTAGGATTTGATCAGGTTTGCTGAGCTGGTGGGGAAATTCCACAGTATCCAAGTACAGTAGGCTCACCAAGTGGCAAAGTATCCATGATGGAGAAAGGACAGTTCTAAGTCTACTATGGTGACAGTGATTGGGAGCCATCCTACTCCATATTGGATCCGTATCTGGTTTCTGGGCAGAGCTGTCCCTAAAAACTAAAAGGATTATTTGTTAACACTCTGAAAGGTGCTAGGGTCCCAGGGTCCCATTGATAACATCCCAAGATAAGTGTGACAGGAAAGAAAACTATCTTTTCCATAGGGAGCAAGAGCAGGATGAAAAGGAAAGAGCAAATGCTTGGTACCCAGACGTTGGTCTGTCAGGGACAGTCGACCCAAGGGACTCCTCAAAGGTACAGTATGGAAGACACTTTCCTAGGAATTAGATTCTATATGAGAGAAGTGGTCATAACAAAGTGTAAGATGGATTACTAGTCTTAATGTGGCTTTATTTACCCTATATCTGGTATATTAGGATTCTCCAGAGAAACAGAACAAATAGGAGATTCTTAGATACTTCAGAAGAGAGTTACTATGGGAATTACCTTACAAGATTATGGAGGTTGAGAAGTCCCGTGGCATGCCATCAATGAGCTAGGGAGCCAAGGGAAGTCAAGGATGTAATTGAGTCTGTGTCTGAAGGTTGAGAATCAGGGAGCTGATGGAGTAGCTCCCTAACTTGGGTGAAGGGCTGAGAATGCAGCATGAGGTATTGGCTTAAGTTCCTGAGTTTGAAGCCCAGAGACCTAGAAACAACTCTGATGTCCAAAGGCAAGAGAAGGTGGATGTCTTAATTCAAGAGGAAAGAATCCACCTTACTTCTGAAAATGTGTTCTATTTTCATGGGCTCTCAGCAGACTGGATGTTGCTCACCCACAATGAATGAGGGTAACTCTTCTTACCTCGGTCTGACTCATGTTAATCTCTGCCAGAAACACCCTCACAGACACACCCAGAAATAATATTCTACCAGCTATTCTACCAGTTAACTTGATGCATAAAATTAGCCATTCATTTGGTGGGGAAAACTTACCCACTCCCTGAGGGTGAGGATCAAATGAGATCTCCTCAAGCATAAACGGGAACATGACAAATGCAAAGGAAATGTCAGCTTTTCTCAAAAACCACCTAAGGAGCCCAAGCACCATTTGAAGAATGCTCAGGACATTCTCTGATGTTTTGAGATGACTGTGCATCATTGGAAATGTTTTCAGTTAAAAAGGAACACATATCTTAGAGCACTTACTGTGGACAAGTAAGGTATACATGAATCTTGTGCAATCAGCATCCTCAGGCCACATGTGGCCCAGGACAATTTTGAATGTGTCCCAAAGTGAATTCATAACCTTTCTTAAAACATTATGAGAGGATTTTTTTTGTTTGCAATTTTTTAAACCTAACCTCTCAGTTCTTGAGCATGAACTTCGTACACAACAATGAAATAATACAGGTGCATTCAATTAGCAGCCTGTGAGTCTCATGTGGCCCTGGACAGCCCCAGGCTGTTCCCACAAGACTGTACACTTTTTATTATGCAGTTTTAGTGACTTTTTCATGACTTGATTGTGTGCGATTTGAGCATGGAATGCATAGGTGAAAATGAAATACTATTTAGGGGACAGTGCCCTGAAATGCTACCTTCATCTCCTGGGCCCAGTACACACAGAAGTGCAATCAAAACTTGTATGTATCAGATGCTACACACTCTCATGTGGAGTTACTAAGTAAAATACAGTGATTACCAATAATAATATTTCAACCTACCCAGATGAGTGTATGTGTAAAAACAAGACATTTCTTGCTATTCAGCAGAAATATTAAGTTTTCTTATTTAATTTAAATTGAGCTTGTTTTTCTACTTTATGAAATAGCAAATTAAAAGATTTTTTGCATTTGTGGTATGAAAGTACAAAAATGTATCAAATCCATTTTGTTCATGATTTTGTTCATGATAATTACATATCAACATTGCCAGCACTGGAAAAATAAATGATTATTCCTTAAATTTTAGAATATGGAGTATTGCAATGAGATGCTCAACTCAAAAATTTTGATCACATCTCTTTACTATATTTTTATAAGAATTATCTTCCTCGGGAAAAGTGGCTGTCACTTCACGATCATACCTTATTCATGTCATTGTTCTTTGACATTTGTGGAGTATTTTCAAGGATGAAGCCCACAAAGAGGAAAATTAGATCAAAAATTTTGGATACACACCTTGAGAACTAGAGTTGGAACCATGTCTAGTGAACCAAATATTGATGCATTAATTTCATACAAACATCTCGCACTAGCTTTATGTTTATGTTATGTTGTCTTTAAATATTATAATGAAAAATTAAAAGAAAATTTTGTTACATATATACATTCACAATATCATATATGTTATATACAGCCCAAGGCAATTCCTCTTCACTCAATATGGCCCCAGCGACCCAAAAGTTTAGACACCAATGGCATACATGCTAAGAGGGAAAATTATCTTAATTTTCCTCGGCACTTTCCAGTTTACAAAGTACTTTGATAAGAATTTCATTTACATTAGAACAGCCTGTGACATAAGATCCCCATACACGGGTGAAAAGATTGCATTTCAAAGAGTTGAAGTAGTGTGTCTCTAACAGTCCAGTATAAAAGGGGTGCAGATTCAAGCCCAGTCTCTTCCAGTAAAGTGGTAAGAAATAAATAAAAGGTGAAAACCAGGAAATATATAACCTATAGTTCTCACTCAGAGTGCTTAGCAGAAAGATCTCTATGGCATCACCCCAGAAGAGCTAAGAAGGGGCTTGAGACTGACCTACTGAAGGGCTGTGGTGAGGAAAGGGTGCTAAGAGGGAGACAGCAGCTGTGGGAGCAGAATTCTGGGTAAGGAGAATGCCCCACCAGGTGCCCTGGAGCTAGCATCTGGCTTTTTGTGGAACCAGGAATTTTTATACAGTGTCCCAAAGGAAACTGCAACTCACCACCCACAGGTCTCTGAAAGTCAGACTTTGCTCCTACAGTATTATGCAAACCATCCAAGTCACCTCTTCTGAAAGTGGTAAGTGCTAGTCTCAGGGTCTGTGTCCTGGATCATTTCCACTTCTTCCCAGAGAACTATTTAAGATGCCCTAAGGTTTACAAAGTCAGGTGCTGAAATGTGCTGAAGAGGATGCTATTTCAAATTACAGAAAAATGTCATGCTCGTTATCTCTTATAGTATCCATGCAATTTGGAATATGATATCATTCCACTTTGATAATTAAAGAAATGGACATTTAGAGCAGCAAGGTAATGTGGCTAAGATCACAAAACTAGTAAACAACAAACCTAGCACTTGAATCCAGGCCTGACTCCAGAGTATTTTTCAATATACCACACTCTATGGCTTGCAGAATTCAAGTGAAAGTAAGAAAGAGTCAATAAAACCAGTTTAATTGTTTGTAAAAGCTTTTACTTCTACTTTTTTTTAATTAATTCAAGTTTACAAACAATGTGATCTCCTGAAAACCAGCCTCAGAATAGTTCTTAAATCTTCAAAACATTCAGGATTCATAGAGTTTTGACATCAGAATTCTACTCTGAGGAAGATGCCCACCAGAGGACAGAAACAAAGCAGAGCGACTCTATGAGTGAGCTTCCATTTTCAGTGCACTGCCAGAACTCTGGCCTGCCTGGCACTACACTGATGCACAGGAGAGTTGCTGTTGAACCTGCCTAGTCCCTCAATCTCTGTTTAATACAAGTGCCACAGTTTGACACATCCCAACCACGTTGCATTCTTTGGCAACTCCAGCTTTGACGAAAGTAAAAATGTCTTCCTTTTGACAGGAACAACTTGTGAAATAAAAGACTTCAGGTGCTGCACTCATTCCTGACATCTCAGAAGAAACCACCTCCTGCCTGCTCAATGCCTTGCTGCTGTAGGTGAGTCACCCCATCACCAGCCAGGCATGTATTTTAAGAAACAAGAAGTCTAAGCCAGAACCAGCAGAGAAAGAGAAAGGATGGAGTATTGCTGTTAGCTTCCAGGGTGTCTTGTTGTCATGGTGCTAGGAAAATCACTTCCATTTAGAGCCCCACTCACCAGCTGTTTTGCTGGAATATTTGCAGGGAAGGCTGGTGGCCACCCCAACACAGGCACGAGGCACAGTGTGCATCTGCAGCAGGCGCCCATTCCAGAAGGTTCATTCGTTGTCTGACATGATTCAAAAGCTGTACTCATGTGGATGACAGCCCCATTCCAGTTAGATCAGCATGCAGACAGTCTGCGTCACGTTGCTAGTTTCCCACATCATATCACATCATCGGAAGCTCAGGAGCTGAGTTTGCAAATGCAAGAATTCATGGCAGCATTTGCTGCGTGCTCCAAAATTTATTCGGCTCTGGAAAACGTCCATGTTGCCTGCCTCTCAAAGATTAGTTAAAGGCTCAGGTCTTAATATCATTCTGAAAGGCAGGAAAAACTTGAGAGTCAGCCATAAGTGGAAGGGGTGGGATGGGAAAGAGACTGGAACTCACCCAGCACCTTCACGCTGGTGCAGGTACATTCCCTAGCCTGGGATTGCTGGGAAGACAAGCCTGTCCTAACACCCATCCTACAGAGGTCCCTGTATCTGCACTGAAGAGATGGGCATTCACTGGGACCAGGGGTCTAGTTGGTGCTGAGCACAAAATCAGTTCCATCCTGGCCTTCCAGTATGACTGCACTGAAGGTTCCCAGAGGGTGAACTCTACTCCTCTCTCAGACCTCACATGTAGCTACTTGCCTCCCTCCTGCCCTTCCCTCAGCTGTCCTTATCTGGGGACTACATTTGGGGTGAGGAGAGGGCTGACTTGCCACCTGGATTTTCCTAAATTCCCTTAATTCAACTAAACCTTCATATGAATGTAAAAAATGAAGAAAGAAGAAGGAGGAGGAGGAGGAGGAGAACAAGAACAAGAAGAGCAAGAAGAAGATGATGATGAAGAAGATGAAGAAACAGCAGCAGCAAGCTCCATAGTTGGGCGCTGTGATCCTTTCCCTCAGATTTGGGCTCAGGGGTTTAGAATGGGCTTATTTTTATTAGGGCCCCACGTGACTTGATCGTAGGTGGTCCTGGACCATGCATTGAATCCTCCCTCCCAGGGGAAGGATAGACAGGCCAGCAGGGGTACGGGATACATTTGTGGGAGGGGTAATGCATCTAGTTTCCAGAAGTGAAGTTACAGGATAAGTTTGCCCCCTGCCAAATTCATATACTAAAGCCCTAACATTCAGCCCTCTGTATGTAACTATATCTAGAGATCGGGCCGGCAAAGACATAATTAAGTTAAAATGAGGTCGATAAGGTAGGCCCTAATCTAATACTACTGATGTCCTTACAGAAAAGAGGAGACTACAGTACAGGCACCCACGGAAGAAATGTGACAGGGACCTCGAAGTCAGGCCTGCATACGCCCAGTAGGCAACTAAGAGCAGGGTGAAGCTTGGCATCTCTGCCTTCATTTTATTTTTTTCTCTCCAAAACTATTCTTTTTATTAGTATGTATTTGCAATACAGAAAATTGCATTCAACTTGGAGAACTGGTGCTTCGTTTTGTATGTCTCCCTCATTACCGTAAAACTAGGGGTCAGATCCCTGCTCAGCTTTATACAGGCATATTAATCAGTTTAGGAATGTCTATATTACATGATTTATTAGCCCTAAGTTGACCTAACCTATCTCAGACCCCTTCATGACTGAGGATTCTAAGAGTAACTAAAGTAATTTTCAGTAATTGCAGGGGCATCTAATTGTCAGCTTTTACAATGTCCAGGCCCAAATCTACCTTGAAGGGATGCCTAGACGTTTCAAGACCTAAATGCACAGTCACCTGAGATTCCAGGAAAAGCAAAACTTCGCAGACCAACCCGTGGTGATGTCATCCTCCAGGTGGAAGCAATTCCCTCATGACAAACTGAGGCTATCTCCCAAAGTGGAGTCATCATCTCATGATGAGAACCAAATTGCCCCCTCGAGCAATGATGACTCTTCTGGAACCTCCCACAAGCAGTCCTGAGATACAGACCAACAGGACCAGAACTGGACTAATACTACCTATGCTATTGCAAACTCCAAACCTTGCCTTTGTTCCTCCTTTTCTATAAAACCTCAAAGTTCGTGTCAGCCCTCTCTGTGCTTCCCATCATGGCCATGTTGATGAAAGCTCTTTTCTCGCACCATTCCTTGTCTCCTTGATTGGCCTGATGAGACAGATGGCCAGGCCTGATTTGTTGCAAACCCTGGACATGGGCTTTTGCTCTAAAACTTGGTGACAGAAAGATCACGTGGAAACAAATGAAGAAGATGACTCTCTCCTAGCCAAGGGAAGAAGGCCCCCAAAAAACCAACCCTGTCAACACCTTGGCCTTGGGACTTACAGCCTCCAGAACTGCAAGAATAAATTCCTGGTGTTTAGTGACATAGTCTGTAGTATTTTCTCATGGCAACCAGAGCAGACTAATACAAGTTAGGAAGTGATTTCATTCAGTAATCATCTCAGAAGGTAGACTGTGCTTATTCAAACTCGGGGGCCAATGGTGCTTAGCATGTCAGAATTTGGGGATCTGAGGGACATGGTACTGTATACCCTGTGACATCTGCAGCAGCATCCTGTAATCAAACATGCTGTTTCTATAAACATTTGTGTTGCATTCATAAAGCCTATAGATAGCCTTGTGTCAACTCAAGCAAGAGTTTCATCAAGCAAAGTGGTACACAACTGTAATTCCAGCTACTCAAGAGACTAAGCCAAAAGGATCACAAGTTCAAGGCTAGCCTGGGCAACTTCGCAAGACTCCATTTCAAAATAAAAATAAGAAGGCCGAGGAGTATAGCAGCTCAGTGCTAGAATATTTGGCTAGCATATACAAGCACTTAGGTGCAATCCAAACACGAAGAGCAACAAGCAAGCTAGACAGACAGACAGACAGACAGACAACACAGGGTTTTGTATCAACTATTTTTTTTCCCATTTTATTGATATGTATAAGCGTAAAATTTAAGGTTTACAATGAAGTTGAGCATTTTGTGCACATACGTTATCTTGTCAAGGTGGCAGGGACTTTCCCACTCTCCTTTTGTCTCTCCCCCTATTTACCCCTCTGTCCCTCCCCACCCTACCCCCCTGGTTCACTTTGTTTTTTGTTTTAAGTTCCATCAACTATTTTTATTCTTATTTCAGATCAGGCTTTGCTGCCAAATGACTTGTAAATATAATTTTAGGTATTCAAGTCTATTAAGGTTTTGAAATTGTGGACTCTGCAGTATTCCCAAATAAACTGAGGTAGAGGCAAGATTACTAGGCTTCACACTAAGCTGTGTGGTTCCAGAGTCCAAACAGCTCACTCCTGCTCCACTGAGCCCCTCTCTGCTGCCGATCTCGTTGGGCCTGTGTCAGTAGAAGCAAGCTAGTAGCAAGACTGCAGCCTCACTATGAGGATCAGATATAGTATAGGTTGACTTCTATTAGATTTTGGATTGTGTCCCCCAAAATTCCTACATTGCATGCACTAACCTCCATACTTCATAAAATAACCTTATTTAGAAATAGGATATAATTAGCAAAGATGAGATTGTTAGAATAGGCCCTAATCCAATAAAACTGGAGTGCTTATAACAAGGAGAAATGTGTGCATAGAGACCAGTCACACACACAGGGAGAAGTCAGAGATGGTTGTTTCTAGAAACCAAGGATGCCAGGAATTCCATCTATACCCCAGGATCTAGGAGAGAGGGACAGGGAACAAGTATTTCCCTCAGTCTTCAGAAGAAAGTAAACCTGCCAATAGATTGATCTTGAAATTTTAGCCTCCGAAACAATGAGGCAATAAATTTCCATTATCCAGGGGCTGAAGGAATAGCTCAGTAGTTAAAGGTTGCCTAGCAAGCACTAGGTACCTGAATTCAATTCCCCAGTACCTTGTAAGCTGGGCATGGTGGCATATGCCTGTAATTGCAGCATGCAGGAGACTGAAACAGGAGGATTACTGAGTTCAAGACCAGCCTGGGCTACATAGTGAGATCAGAACCAGTGTGGACGACATGCTGGGACTCTGTCTCAAAAAAAAAAAAAAAAAAATTTCCAGTATCCAAGAAACAGTTTGTGGGACTTTGTTATGACAGCTTTCCAAACAAATACAAGATCTTTACTCAGTATCAGATTTTCAGTGACAGGCAAATAAATGGTAGTTAATCATAATTATCAGTGAGGCTTCAGATTATAATTTTTATTTTGTGATGCTGGGGATTATTTATTTTATACATACTGGATGAGCATTCAACCACTCAGCTACATCTCTAGTCCTCCGATTCTTCACAAATGATAAAGCCAGTGAATTAAATTATTCCTCAGGTCTCTCCCAAGTTTCAATTCTAAGTTTCTACATTTATATATTAAAGATAATTCAGTTTCACTTCTATTGGTGACCTGGTTCTTTGTTGTTACTTTAAGGGATGAGCTAACATGGGCTGGCGGGTATAGCTCAACGGTTAAAGTGCTTGCCTAGCAATCGTAAGGCCCTGTATTCAATTCTCCAGCACCACATAAGCCAGGTGTGGCAGCTCACACCAGTAATCCTAGACTGAAGCAGGAGGATTGCCATGAGTTCTAGGATAACCTGGCATAGGTAATAAGTTTGGGACCAGACTGAATGACAGAGTGTGAACCTGCCCCCCCCCCCAAAAAAAAAAAGATGAGCTAACAAAAAAAGATGACCTCAAAAAAGCAAAACATTTTTTTTTCTCTCTGCTATGGGTCAAATCCTTGCACATTAAAACTGAACTATGTGGGCCCTAAACTGTATTTCAAAAGTCTGGCTTGTACTGTGAACTCACTCAGTCTGGGGCTTTTCTGAATGTCTTCTGTTTGTGTCTGCAGGTCTATAGAGTTAAACACACACCACACATTTTGGGGTACAAATAGAGCAAAGGAAAGCAGAAATCTAAATTCTGTAAATTAAATTCAAAGTATGTCACTGGAAGCTGTGGAAATGTGACCATTCACTGTAGTGTCACTAAGTAGGTAAACGTTAATACTTTAAGACAGCCCAAGTGAGTACTGAATATTTTTCTGTTCCAAAAATGGGCATGATTGGTCTCTGTCTAGGGAAAGAGGTAAAACGCTAAAACCTTTTCTCATGCTTTAATAGCAGGAATCCTTATTTTCAGTTTGGAGCTTTAAGGCTCTTCTCCGTGAAATGAAACTGTATCATTTCAGAAAATGGTCTGCTGTGGGTGGGATAAGGCCCCAGAGTCCTCATTTGTGGGAACAGGACTTTAATGGCTGTATGTGTTCAAAGGATGGGCCTTGGCTTTCCTTCATGAATTGGTTTGTGGCTGGGCTTAAGGGGCTGTTGTCAAGCTGCCTTCCTGGCTCCTGAGTAGTCCTCAGCCTATGTCTTAAATGCTTGGTTGGTCCTTGGTACTCCAGGACCATTTGTGAGAGCACTTCCATTACACACCCTGAGGCCTTCCTCATCTCCCACCCATGGGTGATTTTAACATTTGCCTGAAGTTTTTCATCTTTGCTCCTTATTGTTGGCCACCTGGCCCCACTGTAGAAGTATACCTTATCCATCAATGAGTGCAGCTCATAGGACTCTGATGGGGTACATCACTGACTGAAAGGTAGAGAGTGTCCCTTTTGGGGATCTCATGGTTAATGATTCTATCCCTTGCCAACATAAAATATTCAATTAAGCTACAGGAAAT
The DNA here is from genome assembly GCA_004027205.1 of Ctenodactylus gundi. NCBI lineage: Eukaryota > Metazoa > Chordata > Mammalia > Rodentia > Ctenodactylidae > Ctenodactylus > Ctenodactylus gundi. Next base: position 208,468 of record PVKB01002590.1, on the reverse strand, counting down.
GTCTAATAGGTTAAATTCCTCTCAGCAGAGCCTATGTCTTTTTAGAGTCCTCAGTGCTTAGCCCCAAGCTTAGAACAGAGTTGGTGCTCAATGTAATTATTTTGTTAAGTGACTAAACCTTAGTTTTCTTCATTGTTTAAAGAAATGCACTGGCAAGTCCAAGCACCAAGGCCACAAGTAAGATTGGAGGATGCTTTTGCTTCTTAATAGCGTCCATGAGTCATGTCTAACACAAAGGTTCTGCCATCAAGAGGCAGAAGACAGATATAAAGTCCCAGTCTAGCATGGCCATTACCCAAGACTCCAGGGTCTTCAGCCTCTCTGTGGCTCAGTGTTCTTCACTTAAACATGGAATTGGTCATGTCTGCTCAGACTGCCTTCCTGGATGTTTATGAGGCCAGGGCAGAAGAATGGCTGTTAGTGTCACTCAGTGGTAAAGCATTTGCCTGCCACATATGACACCCTAGGCTTAATCCCCAGCACCACAAAAAAAAAAAAAAAAAAAAAAAAAAAAAATTAAAAAGTGGAAGGATGGCAGATGAGAAAGTTCCCTGACATTTTCAAAAACCAGGCTGAGAGTACTACTGAGAGTATTACTTGTATATTATTGTTGCTATTATTACATATAATTGTAGAGTTAAGCCGTTCATAATTATTTTTAACTATCTCAATCCCTTTTCTTTTATATGAGCTCAAGGACCAAAGCCAAGTTTGCCAAGTGTGCCTCCTGCTGTCTTGAGAAAACGCTTATCCTGGTAGGGTCAGGCATGCCAAGTAAGTGCTCACCTTCTTGGCTAACAGACATATTCTGTAACACTGGTGGCAAGTAAATATCAAGTCACAGAAGACTGGTTAAAGAGTAGTTGTTTTTCTGAAAGTGTTTCTGAGCTAAGTCCACTAGGATATAAACAACAGAGTTTTCTCACCCACAGGTCTGTGCTCAACATCATTCTAGAACCAGCCAGAGATTCCTTGGCCCCAGAACTAGTATAGAAGGCAAGGTGACGTGTTGGGAGACGGCCAGTGAGTGGCCAGAAGAATGCAGGCAGGGACTCAGGCCTCTTGATTCCAGGCCAGTTCTTCCTTCACACCCTTCACCTCTTGCTAGAGGCAGTGGTAGGGGGTGCTTCCCTTCCCCTTGTATCCTGGTGCAGATGCTGTTGCTAAGGTAACTGGTGAGCAGGAAACAGGAGCAGTCCATGGGGCCCTGCTGCTTGCACCTGTGTGTCCAGACAATTTCCCATCTCAGGCAGAGAGAGACGCTGTCAGGCTTATTGATCTGGACTGAGCATGTGTGCTTGGGCCTACAGAGAAGAGCTTGAATGGCACAGCAGCTCACGTTCCTTCAACACTCTCCTTGAGCATGTTTCTAGACGAGACACTGAAGACAGGGCAAGTGGTGAGGGACTGACGTGGCTTCACTGTGCCAGTCATCAGGATGTGATGTGGCCAAGTTTTTTGAAAGCTCAGGTCCTAGCATTGTATCCTTGGTTTACTTGAAACATCTGCAGAACCAGAGGGCTGGGGGCATGGTGTCAGCTGAGATCTGTCTGGCTTTTCCTCTTTCTCAAAGGATAGATCCTTCCAACTTCAGACAAGGGCTTTCCTCAAGGAGCTGTGTGACTCTATGTGATGTGGTGGCTGAATGAGGGCATCGTCCAGGGCCCTAATAGCCTCTTGTCTTCCTCACCCCATTCTGTGAGACAGCGTCTTACTCTGTAGCTTAAGCTGGCAGCCTTAGACTCGTGGTCCTCCTCCTTTCCTTAGCCTCCCAACTACTGGTATTACAAAGAATGTGCTACCATACCCAATTTATGTGGTGCTAGGAAATTGAACCCAGGTCTGTGTGCTTGCTAGACAAGTGCTTTAACCTCTGAGCTCTACCTCCATCCCTGCCTTTTGTTCTTAACCCCTACTTTAAGAAACCCACCCAAGTCGGTCCAAAATGAGAGAGGAGCATCGTGTAAGCCAGTTTGGTTACACTGGCAGCTCCAAGGAGGTCATGTCATGGAGACGGGATGAAAGTCAATGTATGCTACAGAAATGGGTAGAGAGAGCATGCAGGTCCTGTGCTCCCGACCTCCAGCTGCTTCTGGAAAAACAGGGCATGTCCATCCATATTCAAGGGGAATTTCTTGTGGAGACTCTCAGGTTTAGGATCTTACTGCTACTACCCCCCCCCCCCCCCCCCAATTTCTTCCAGTGGTGATTCCAAGGAGACAGATCAATCCTGGGAGCTGATCAGACCTCTGGTTTCTAGGGTCTGGAAGAAGCAAGAGCTGCTTCAGGGAGCTCAAAATCCTGACTTGTAAGTCTGAATCCTGGTTCTAACTAGCTAAGCTCCAACCAAAGGAGGAAAGGTAAGTAAGAAAACCTTTATTCCTGGCTCATGAAAAGCAGACTGTCTACCAGTCAACTGGTAGAAAAGCAATCAGGAAACTTCTGGCTACAAAAGATACTCACAAGAGTGCATCTTCTCCTGGAGAGGTGAAGAAACCTCACTGTTACCAGTTTGGTACTGTGACATTCCTTGAAATTAGACTTACTGAGTTAATTTGCAAATTCTGCCTTCTAGTATGATTCAGGAAATCATTCAAGACTTCAAAATAGATCTGCACTTCTAGAACACGGCTATTCATGCTTTGCAGAAGGCAAGTGAGGCTTATCTGATTGGCCTTTTTAAAGATACTGTTTAGAGCTGTCTAGAGCAAGTGAGAAACAATGATCCCGAAAGATAATAGCATGCTGCATAACTGGAGAATGTGTTAAGAACATGCAGTATGATTGGAAATATTTCATTGTTGCTTTTTTCCTCTTTTCCCCTGTCATTAATAATTCTGAACATTAGAAATATTTCCCTGGGTACCTAAGTATATGTTTGTGAGTGGAAAAATAGGGGGCAGAAATCAGTTATTGGCATTTTTTCATTCATATGTGAAATTTGAATATAAATATGAAGGGTTTCAGTGCAAGCTATAATTTTTTCTGGGCAACGCCAACATTTTGATTTTTAAAACAAATTTCTTATTAATGGTAATAAAAGAAAGCCTAAATCCTGCCACCCTCCAGCTGACCATAAACACTAACTTGCCCCCCAACCCACTTTCCACCCTCACCTCCTGCTGCCAAATGCAAGAGCCAGCTGCTCCCTGCAGCAGCCTGTTGCCTTTCTCCCTCTGTCCTTTCTGCACTGAGCTATAGCAGTATTCAAGAGAGTGTATGGCTGCACATGGTGGTGCATACCTAAAATGTCAGCTGTTCAGGAGACTAGTTCAAGGCTAGCTTGGGCAACTTAGAGAGACCTTTCCTTAAAATAAAGTAAAAATAAAATGATTGGGCTAGAGCTCAGTGGTAGAACCTTGCATGCTCCAGCAAGGCCACCGGTTAGGACTAAGCGCTACCAAAAAAAGGAAGAGTATATCGACTGCATGTTCAGAACAGCTCCTAAGAGCTGGGAAGAAAGAGGATGCAGCTGAAATGCTAGAGCAACTGGAGTTAGGGACTCTGGTTCCACCCTGACTCTCTTGCCCTCGCCTCTTGTCTCCTCTTCCTTCTATGTGCCTGTTTCATTTTCTCTTGTATATACTGATTTCTTCCACATGGCAGAAAAAGAAAATCACATACCCTCTCCCATAGCTCCCAGCCTCAACGTCTGTGGGCTTCCATCAAACGTATCCCCAGTTTAAATCAGAAAACCCCAAGTAAAGATCTGAGTGTCCAGGCTTAGCCAGGTGCCACCGTTAGGTAGTGAGGCAAAAAGAAGAAAAGACAAGCTCACAGCAAGCAGGCCTTTGTGCGACACAGAGTCTTTCAGCCTAAGCTTTAGCACTCTGCACTCACCTGATGTTGGACGTTATGCAAGGTTGGACCTGGTCTGTGTTTGGATGGGGAAAGATTTCCAGAAAAGAGAAGTGCTGAGCAGAAAATGCCACAGGCTACATACACCACCAGGCTTCACTCCAACTACCAGGCCTAAGCCAACAATGACCTTCTTCAAAAGCTGGTATAGCTCCACCTGGGATTGACACTCTCTACCCTCCCAGAATTTCCACCTGTGCACTTAGTACCTGTTCATCATGTACTCACCTTTTAAATAACTTTTATTATGCAAATGCTACTAGGTGCTCACTGAGGGAAAATTTAGAAACATAGATAAACAAAAAAAGAGAGTAAAAATCACTCACAGATCTTCAATCTTCAGCATTCGGGAATGTTAGCAGTATTTTGATTCTACCTTTTTTCTCTTCCTGCATCCACCTCTTGAAAGGCTACATCTGAATCTCTTCTCTTCTCTATGTACCCACCAAGGTACAATGCCAAACCTCAGGGGCTCTGTTTGTGTATTTTAAACAAGCGGATGTGTAAAGAAAGGAATAAACAATTGGACAAGTTAACACAAAGTCGGAGAAAAATATTCTCCTCCTCAAAAGGTCCCTGTGAGAAGCCTCTAAGAAGGGAAAAGAAAAGCAGCAGGCCTCAGAGGACATGTGTGGCCTGTCCTCCCTGTCCCTTGCCCAGCTCTCTCTGTTCCCACAGAGCAGAGCAGTGGAGAGAGTGGTGTGCAGTAAGAAGCTGAACCTAGCCTGTGACCAATAGTGGAAATGTAGAAACCGAAGCCCTATCCCACTATGTGGCTTAGAAATGTCAGCCATGGCTTAAGGGAAAAGAGGATTCATGGCAACAACCAAGTCAGGGTCACCACATGCGTGCAACACTTTAGGCTCAGCAAGAAATCTGGCAAATTCAAAGCCTCTCGTGAGTGGGTTCCAGGAAATTTGATTTGAGCAGTGCCATTGACACAGGAGTATGTCCCAATGACTTGCCCCTCACTGGGTGGAAGATAATCATAGATTTATCTGGAGCAGAAACAGCAGGATTCCACATCACATCTTGGAAGGCAGCCTGGGCAAAGGGAGAGAATTAGCCGATCTTTATTATTAATTCCAGTGCCACAACTCCCCATGAGTGAGTGCAGTAAATCAAAGGCTCTCTTAATAGGAATTTCTCCATGGTTAAGTGGAGCTAATGTTTTTTCATAGGGAACATCCTCCTTCTCAATTGTAAAAACAACATCAAAAACTCCATTAATCACACCCACGTCCAGACCATGTTATATACCTCAGAAGAGGCAAACAGAGTAGAACAATCGCTGCATTTCATGCATTTCTGCATCACATACCCACTGCGACCCTTCTACTTGTCAAACATTGTGGTGGGCACTGGGCTTTGTAGCCTATTGCAGTTTAGATCTATTTTCAAAGTGAAAACAGGAGACTCAAACAAGACAGGCAATTTACCCAACTTGCCCAGAGTCATACTTTGTAAGAGATTTAGGATTAGATAAAGGGTTCTGAGAGTTCATTTTAGTGCCATTGGAAGTACTCAGCCAACATTAGCCTAAGCCTCCTCCTCACTGACCAGAGCCAGTCACAGCTATGCCAGAGCACTAGGAGAGAGGTTGGTATCTGTTACTCTCCTGCCAGTAAGCCTCTTGGGAGAGGAGGGAGCACATACAGCCGAGCGTCACCTGGCCTCTGTCCTGAAACTCTTTCACACTGGTCTGTAGATGCCTGAGAAATGGGTGTAAGAGCTGACCACAGGCCCGCACCAACAGACACGAGCAGAAAGGGATTTGCTCCTGACTTTCATGTTTTACCTTCTCAATCTGAAAGCAGCTTTGGGATGCTAATGGAAAAGAGAGCTTCATTTTATATACCAGGATTTAAATCCCAGCTCAGCCTCTTGGAGGCTGTATGAGCCTGAACTCAATTCTCAGCCTCTCTGAGACTTCATTTTCTCCCCCACTAAATGAAGGCAGTGATTAGCCTGCAGAGAGGTTTAACGGAGGCAATGCCTACCCTGCAGAGAGGTTCAATTAGGTAAAGCATGCGCGATGTCTGCAGCGCAGCAGTTGCTCAATCAGTAGTAGCCATGATTATGGCACAAACTAACTTTCATCCAAGAACTGGAGTCGTAATTTTTTTTAACGCCGTGAGCTAACAAGTATTTATAAAAGATCTATTTTTAAGCAGGAAGATTGATAAGGGTTGTGAGAAAGCCTCGTACTCCCTCCAAGAGAGAGGGATCCAGACAGAAGACAGGGAGTAAATAAACCCGTGACATTGAGCAAGTCTCCAACTCAAGCATCTGAGATACAGGAAACCAAAGATAAAATACCCCTGGGTATCTTCACTTTGAAGATAAAGGCAGTAAGTGCAGGCAGACAGGGCTGGGGGAGGTCCCTTGCTGAGACCGCCCTATGCCGCAGCTTAGGTAGCCCCTTCTGGGCCTGGTTTCCCACCCTGTCACTTTCTCCTTCCTCTCTAGAGTTTGCTTTTTGCTCAGGCAGACATTTTCCTTCCCAAGAGCTGCAGTGGACCCACAGCATCCTCAGGTTATCTTTCCCCAGCCCTAGCCGGCTCCTTGCAGGCTTCTGACCTCACCTCTGGCGTCAGCCTTATCAGGTGTGGACAGAATTGGCTCCCCTGCTCTGGGAGCTCCAAACCCAAGATTCTCCCCACACCGAGGCCCCTTCCCCTATGGCAGACCCCTCTAGGACCTAACGCCAAATCGGGAGTTACCACAGGGGTCTGCAAGCAGAGCCAGGAGGCCCAGAGTGCGGGAGGAAGGGTGAGGTTTATCTAGTGTTGACAAAGAACAGAGCAGGAGCTGAGCTTAGCCAGGCAGGAGAGAGGGAGGAGACGCCAGGAAACAGCAACTCTCCCCACTCTGGGTCCTCATGGGGACGCGAGCAGAGGACAGAGGTCATGGTGGGCATTGTCTCCTCTGGAGTTTGTTTCCTCCCCAAGGAGTGTGAAGATCCAGCTAAGCTCAGCCTTTTGAGAGGTGGTTCTTGGGGGTGACAGAAACAGAAAGTTAATGAAAACCAGACAGGCAGACAGGAACCCCTTTCTTCTGGGTACCTGGGCACTGGTATGAGTTGCTCAGTGTCAACCAGTGTTTCATAATGTGAAAGGACACTTCATTTACATTTCAGGACTAGTTTGTTTAGGTTTGTCTGCTTGGGTACTTGGTGGGATTAAAGGCCGAGGGATGGGGTGAGGCTAGTGAGCATTTGTCCTCTTAGGTCAGCTTCAGTCTCTTGGTTGTTGGCCCTTCTTGGACGTGGTAGTGTCTGTCAGTACATGATAACTCATTTGAAGGATGTACAGAATCACAGTTCTGCAGTTTCCAGAAACCTCACACCACAGGGTTTTCACACTGTCGGTCTTGAAAGACCCAGAGTCAGACCACTCCACACTGTGGAGACTAGAAGCCAGCAGGCACCACGTGGCCAGGCCCCATCCTGAGAGGCAAGAGGGCCCCGTAAGACAGCAAACTCAAGAGGGATCATGCCTAGGGCTGGTGGCTCCGCCCTTGACAGGGAAAAACACAATAAGGACACTGTAAGAGGAGGCAGCTGAACAGCTGCGACCTGGATTAAAGGAAGGCCCAAGGACAAAGTACTTGCTTCCCTATAGATCCGTTTCATGTGCAGCCAACTCCACTCGTTCCTGGAAACGCATCTTTTGGATCAGTGCACATGCAGCCAGGCATAGCGTTGATCACCCTAGGAGGCTGAGGGAGGATGGCGACTGTGAGCAGCCTGTGCAGCTTAGCAACTTAGAGAGGTCCTGTCTAAAAATAAAAAAAATAAAAGAGCCTGGAAATGCAGCTCAGTGCAAAGGCACTGAATCCCCAATGCCACAAAAAAAGAAAAATATTTAAAAATAAACAGAGAAGGCAAAATAGACACATATTTACAGAGTGCACAGGTTGCTTGAAATAGCAGAATACTAAGAACAATCTAAATGCCCATTAGTAGAGAACTGATTAAATAATTGATTAATTAACTGAGTATAATGGCATATGGAAACACCCTATGAATTGATGAGAGATGGTCTCCAAATTATAGTACTACCTCAAAAAATGGACCTAGCTTCAGAATTGAGCATTATTATTTTTTAAAGGCATGGCGGGGTTAGAGGAGGGGGGACCTGTATTTATGAACTTGCTTATGTACAATCTATTTTTGAAAGATCCTCAAACTAGTCATCTTGTAACATTTTATTCCTTCAGAAAGGAACACCCCTGGCCGGTGTGGGGAGTAGCCGCATGTACACCAAAGCAGCCCAAACCGAGCAGCTTACAGCCGCCATCTATCTGGTTCACACTTCTGTAGATCGGGTGGGTGGCTGATATGGCAGGCACCTCTCCCTATGCCTTCCAGGCAGTCTTGCCTTTGTAGAACAATAGCAGAGCCCTCAGAAGCAAGCCAGTAAGACAAGGATACACACACTTTCAAGCCCTAATTTGCACTATAGTTGCTAATGTCCCCTTGACCACGCAATTCACGCAATTCACGTAACAGAGGCCCAAAGTTAAGAATGTGGAAAGGACTCTCACCCCACCCCCATAGTGTGGGGATCTAACTCAGAGCTTTGCTGGCGCTGGGCAAGCACTCTGTCACTGGGCCACATCCCTGAGCCCTCTAGACTCTTTATTTCTTAACGAGAGGAGCTACAAAAATATCTAGAGTTGGAGGAAAGTATGGATTAAACACGGTAGGGTCACAAATTGATAATTATTGAAAGCTCACACTGTCTATCTGTTCCTCTCTATTACATTCAAAATTTCCTCTTTTTTTGAGACAAGGTCTTGTTCTAGAGTTAATCTGAACTTACTGTGTATACCAGGCTGGCCTGGAACTCACAGTAATCCTTCCAGCTCAGCCTCCTGAGTGCTAGGATTACAGCCATGTGCCACTATGCCAGGCTAATTTTTATGTGGTGGTGGGGAATTAAACCCAATGACTCTGAAGCCTGAAGCAAGAGCAAAGGGTTTGAATAAAAATGTCTCTCTGCTATGTTACTTGGTAATTAAGAATCTGCAAGTCTAATGGATTAAACATACAAGTAATTTCTTGTAGAAATGAGTTCTCATATGCCTTACTCCTCTGGGTCACTGAGAGCTGCTTGCAGGTGCTGAGAGCTCCTGGCAGGTGCTATGCCCTGGTGTTTAGCACAGTGCCGTGGTACGGCCAGTACTCAGCAGTGTTTGCTGAACAAATGAATCCTTGAATGTTGCATCTTATCCTCCACAAGGTCTAACACAGCACTGAGATGCCATGGTACCCACAACTGCCTCATAATGGAAATTGAAATCAGTACCATCAACCTTTTTAAATAGTTGCTTCCAAATAACAAATTGTTTAAATCCTAAAAGATTAGAATTGAGAGGTACTTAAAGATAACTTCGTACTTTTTTTTTTTTTTAATGTGATGAGTAAGAAATTCAAGGCCCAGAGAAATAGGCAAACTTTTCAAAGTTACCCAGTGGGTAGGAACACAACCAAAAGCAGAGCTTAGCCTCTTGGAGCCCAGTCTGGGCTTTATTTGTTATCCCATCTAGCTCCATGGCTTGCAATTCTACCTTCACAGGTGAAGAAAGAAAACGTCAAAGATGTAAATACAATGTTCCCATGGTCCAGGGTCACTCCCTGGAGAACAGTGTTTTCCACAGTGGCTTATGCCCCTTCCTTCTAAGAAAACTTAAAATTCAAAAACTTTTATTTCAAAAACAAACAGATTAGAAAGGGCTTTGGTGCATATTGTTTTTCAAAAGAAACTCTGTGAAGTATCTTTGAAATATGAATCAATTTTTTAAACTCCCCTCTGCATCCAGCTTGTTAGGACCAAAGAGTCTGCGTGTAAAATAAGGGCGGCCTGAGCCATGTCATGTGTCACAGGGTGCTTCCCACAGCGCCAAGCCAAAATATAAACAAATCAGTCAAAGATAACACACCGAGACTGTAAATAAATGGGATCAAAACCTCAACCATTTTTAATCTTCTAAAAAGCCTTGTGGGAAAAAGGTTTTAAATAAAAAACATGTTAGGATAGCTGTTCCTTGTAGCTTAATTTTGTTGTCTTTCAAACCAGCATGACTAGAGTGATCTTTTGGGCAGTTCATGTTCTTAGCTTTTCCATGTAAAAGTATTTTGCAGCCTGTCCAGTGCTTCTTTTGAGCATCTTGTGACACTTCCATTTTCCATCTAACGAGATGGCTGGATTTCTTTGTTGTTAAGAAGATTACTGGGCCAAACTCCTTTGTGAAATTAAGAAGACGATGAATAATAGGAAAGAGCAAAAAAAAAGATGTCAAGCGGACAGGGTAAATCAAGGGCTGTATTTCAGAAAGGATCATGAGCTAAGAGAGGTCAAAGGATGGGCACCATTTTTATAGGCAAGCAGAGGGATTTAGCATACATCTACTCACAAGGGCTTTCAGCCTAAGAACTTTGGGTGAGTCACAGCCAGAGTCTGGCTAAAAAATGAGACACCTTTATCTCTAATCAGCCTGCCTCAAAATAGCTCTGCCTTCCCTCAGGCAAAGACTGTCACCCCAGCACGGCACAGTGTACAGAGGTGTTGAGTTCTACTTAATCAGGAAGTCCATGAGTATGCCTTATTCATCTTTTGCACCAAGTCTGATCTCTCTGGGTGGATCAGTGCATAATTTAGCAGCCTTTAAAATGACTTGCATAGAATCAGAATGTTTCCATCAGGAAGGAACTGATGATTTATCTGGACCATTTTATAGATGGGTAAACTGAGACACAGGAGACAAGTGATTTGCACAAGAGCACAAAGAGTCAGTGGGTAGGCTAAAACTCTGTGCTACAGCAGACATTCTTTCTCTTCATAATGTTATTGTTCTCATCTAAAAAGATGAATGAAACACGCATGACCTTGGTCAATTTTCCTTCTATTGTTATGAAAATACTTTCCGGTGCTACAAGAGTTTCTAATCAACACTTCCACAGGCGGTTTTTAGTAAACCATTTCATTGTGAGTCTCTCATACTTCCTTTTCTATCTTCACGATTCAGGCAGCTTCATTTTTGAGGTTCCATACATGGGCTGACACTGTTATTTCCTGCAGCTGAAAAGAATGCTACAGTGGGGTAATTGATTACTCCAAGAGGTTGGTTTTAGGATGGGGGCAGATGGCAACGCCCACTCATCAGTTCATCAGCTTCTCACCCCTGTAAGGGCGACAACTCAGAAGGCAGGACTTGCACAGCACCACCCTCATCAGAGCCCATGGCTCAGCTTGAACATTCCTGCCGCCACACTTCCTACACCACTATCTGCATACTATGTCCCCTTTGTGCACCCTCCCACCGTAGGGTCCAGCATTGTCTGAGGCGCACAAGGTCCATGGAGGGGGGTGGGAGGGTGGACGAAAGCCTGGGCTTGAAAAAGCTGCTAGAAACTAGGCAGACTAACATATTTAGAACCTATGGACAGTCCAAGGGCTAGAATGTGCTGGCAGGAGAACGCATGGCTCTCTATATAGCTTAAAACAGTTTTCTCTCAGGTTATTATTATCCAGGACATCATTTGAAAGACGGAATAGCAAGACTGTGCAGGAAGAGAGGAAATTGCATCTCAACTCCTTTCCATTTTTCGGTGATTGTTTCCTCTTACATGCTCCTGTTTATTCTCTGGATGAATCCCACTTGGGCTGGACTTGTCATAGCTCTTAGGTAGTCCCTAGCTATTCCTCATATGTGAAATATCTCTCTTCTAGTGAAACTCCAAGCTTCTTCCCAAAAGGCCAGGGCTTTATAATTCCCACAAGAGTTCCTACTGAGGGTTGAACAAACAAGTGGTGCTTAATAAATATTTAATAACTATGTCCTCCCTTGCTCAGCATCAACAGTTTCTAGACTCATTTTGTGCTAAAGTCAGTTTGTGGCCATACAGGCCTTCATTATATTCATAAGAAGACAAATGCCAAAGGAATGATCCCCAAGGTTTACACCCAGTAGGTGACAGAACCAGGTCTCAATACCAGGTCTTCTACAACTAGGTTCAGTTTTTACTACTTCTTTATCTACCATAGAATAGAGACAGAAAATAAGTACGTTAAACATCTTTGGGTTAAAGTCAGTGAACACTGAATATTAGCTCATCAGAGTGGGTAGAATCTTTATTTTCATGTCAATTCTTTTAAAAGGACAATTTAATCATTATATTTTTTAATATTATAGGAATTACTCAAACATTTTTATACACTTATATACTCGTAAAAATCTTTTTTTCTAACAGGAGTTCAATACTAATTTTATCAGGATAAAAATAGATTCCTTTATAGCTAAGAGTATGAGACTAATTAATGTCTAGTAAATGAAATAAATTTCTGAGAGGTAAGGCTTTATTTTCCTAACTCATATCAATTCAATGTGAAGTTAGAATTTCTAAGTAATGTGCATTTTTGCATTCCAAGATCATTCTGTGGGAAGCATGAACAAGCATTTGTTAAACACCTACTGGGTACACAACATGGTCTTGGCTAGCCTTTCAGCTTTGCCATCAGCTGAGCTTTAGATCCACACTGAGAGACCTAACATTAACCTGATCATTTAAAAAAATGAGTACTGATGAGGAAAGAGATCATTAGTTCAAAATCACACTGCTCACAAATAGTCTTGGATTTAAACTAGACATTAATGAATATAATATCCCCATTTTTTCCAACTATACCAGAGCTTCTCAAACCTAATTCATATTAGTACCACCTAAGAAGATTTTATGTAATTCTGATGTTTGCATTTTACCTCAGACTATGTACAACAGAATATCTGAGGATAGAGACAGGATTATTTAAAAATCTGCATTAATTATAATGTGCAACTAGGTTAGAAACTGCTGCAGTATTTGTGCTGAGCCTTTGTTTCTTCAACTATAAAATAAGGGTTTTTATGAGCATCTCTAAGACTATGAGAATGGTGATGACTGTAGGCTCGGTTACTGCTACAGAAGGCCCAAGTTGTAGTTGTTTACCCTGCCAGATACTCATCCAGCTTTCTACTTAAGAGTAGACTGTAAGTGAAGTTGCTTAAACATTCACAGATGAGACTCTAAAATAGGGAACCCTATCTCCCAGGCCACGGACTAAGTACTGGGCCCACAGTAGGAAGTGAGCAGTGAGCCAGCATGTGAAGCTTCATCTGTATTTACAGCTGCTCCCCATCACTCTCATTACCTCCTGAGATCTTCCTCCTGTCACTTCAGTGGAGGCATTAGATTTTCATAGAACTGTGAACCCTACTATGAACTCTATATATGAGCAGTCAAGGTTGCTCCATGTAAGAATCTAATGCCTGATAATCTGAGATGGAGCTGAGGTGGTCTCACTTATGCCACTGTCACCTCTGTGGAAAAACTGTTTTCCATAAAACTGATCCCTGGTGTCAAAAAGATTAAGCATTATTGCTCTAACATACACAATTTTGTTATGTGTAAGATATTATAATAATTAGGATTAAATTAATATAAAACCATTGTATTTTGTATTATGTGTTATGGTTTAGATTTTTAAAAAGTCCCTCTGAAGTTTGTGTTTGGAAAGTGACTGAATCACAGGGGTGCTATACTCACCAGGGGTTTCATCCATAGGTGAGTTCAATGGTTCCTGTGCTACTAAGAGGTGGTGCCAGGTCAAAAGAGGTGGGTACCTGGGAGTGTGAACTGGAAGGGTGTACTCATGTTTCAGCTTCTCCCTTTACTCCATCTGCCTCCTGGCTGCCATGGAGTGAGCTGCACTCCTCTGCCATGCTTTTCTGCCATCATTTCTGCCTTGAAGTAAACCAACCATAGGCTGAATTCCCTGAAAATGTGAGCCCAAATAGATTTCTCCATTAAATAGCAATGTCAGTTATGTTGTCCTAGCAACTAAAAAGTTGACTAATACGTTATTATGGTTTGGATCTAGAATATCTCCTCAAATATTTGGATGTTGGGGAGTACCACTGGAACCCTGTGCTATTAAGAGGTGAGGCCTGGTTGGAAGGGGTGGAACACTGGTGCTTGACTCGTAAAGGGTGGATCATGTTTTAGGACTCAAGGCAAGAATATATGCTAGCTCTGCCTTTCCTTGCTAACTTGGCTTTCTGTCTTCCATATAGTGAATAGCTCACCTCTGGCTATGCCTTTCCATGTGCTTCTATCAGTACCAGCAGCCCATGAGTGGAATGAGACATTCTGAAACTGTGAATGAAAATAAATATAAATCTTTCCTCCTTGAAGTTGTGGGTGTCAGATATTCAGGTATTCTGTCCCAGCAACAAAAAAGTGACTCAGACATAAACTGGTACCAGAAAAATGGAGTCTTGCTATGACTTTACTTGACCATGTGATTTAGAGTACTTTGGAACTAGTTTGTAGGAGGAGTTTGGAAAAGTTTGAAGATGTTGGCTAGATAGGCATGGTGATGTGTGCTTATAATCCCAGCACTCAGGAAGCTGAGGAAGGAGGATTGCTGTGAGTTCAAAGCCAGACTCAGGCTACATAGCTTGTATTAAATAATAAAAGCTTTTCTCAAAAAAAAAAAGGCACGTAGAGAAGCCATAGAACATTTGAGGCAAACTTTGTGAGAAATTCTGGTCAAAGTTCAGAAGGCCTGAGTGCCGAGAGAACTGCAGATTGAAAAGCATGAGCTTAATTTCAGATGGGAAGTTTCAGATGGGAAGGAGGACTTTACGGGCAATTGATCTAAAAATCATGCATTCCATGCTCCAGCAAAAAGTGTGTCAGCACTTTGCCTCTTTCCTAAGACTTTGCCTGAAACTGAGATTAAGGGCTATAGATCATTTAATCTGGTGGAAGGAGTTTCAAGGCAGCCCAATATTCAGGCTGTCGCATGGGTACTGTGTATGGCTTTTAGCCAGCTCTACACAGAGAAGTGGGAGAAAACAGCAGAGGAAAAAGATGTGAATTTTTTTCAATTTTGCCAGATGGAAAGGGCCTGCACAGATGGGGCAGAATATATGCTTTTTAAATAGATTAGTATTAAAAAGAAGCCAGGTACTTGAAATGAGGACTATAAAGAAAATGTCTTAAGAGTGTCTCAGGAATCAACGGGACCCCATTCTTTACTAATTAAAGCATGTAAAGGCAAAAGGTGTAGAGGCCAAAGAGGAAAGTGTTGACCAGAGTTCAGCTGCCTGGAGTTTAGAATCCATGCATTCAGAAGCAGCTGCAGCCATGGCACAAGTGGTCCAGTTTACTGTTCAAGCCAGTGGCAGATTTTGGCATCACTCACATGGTGCTGGTTTCATAGGCATGCAGAATGCAAGAGTTGTGGAGTCATGGAGGCGTCCACCCAGATTTCAGAAGAAGGCCTTGGTGGCAAAGCAGTGTGCCCCTGGGAGGGCAATGCATGAAGTTTTAGAGAAGCCTAAGGTACACTGGAGACTGCAGAAATTTGGAAATGCCAGGAGCAGCATGGGTCATCCTCTGGAAGGTTATAGCTGTAAGCAGAGCCAGCCCAAAGGAAAAGCTATGGAGTTTTCAGCCAGAGGCCCTGCTGTGGGGATAGGACCACCCAAGCTCTTTAGAGCTCACATGTCACCATAGTTTATCCTGCATGTTGGACACAGAATTATAGGATTTAACCAAGCTATAGGATTGAACCCGTGCCCTTCTGGGTTTAGAGTTTGTTTGGTCTGATTGCTTTCTATACTCCTATTTCTCCCTTTTGGATTTGAAAGGTTTACCCTGCATCACTGTATGTTGGAGGTGTTTAACTTTTCTTTGCTTTTCACAGGAGTTCACAGGTAAGAGTTTGCCTTGAGTCTCAGGGGAGACTTTGGACTTGGACTTTTTAAGCAGGGCTGGAACTGTTAAGACTTTGGCATCTCTTAGAGAAGGACTATACGCATTTTTCATAAGGAGGAAAACATGAGTCTTTTGGTGTTTGGGATCGAACATCATAGTTTGGGCCTGGACTGTCCCCCCAAAACCTCATGTATTTTGATGTTGAGGAGTACCATACAACTATGTGCTTTTTGATCAGGCCTAATCAAAAGGGGAGAAATACTGGGGCTTGACCCAGAAGGGGTGGATCATGGAGACATGGCCTGGGAGGATATATGCTAAAACTATGGGCAACGTTTAAATTTAACTTTTCTATTATAGTATAATACATATTACAATTAGTTCCCCCCCCCCCAAATCCTCTGCTTTGATTCAAGCATACCTATCCCATCATTCTTGCCATTTCTGAAGCAGTTCTGGAAGTCCTTTCTCATGAACGTCTTTAGTTGTGCTGTTGTGGCTGTCTCGATATGCCAAGTCAATTTAAATTGTTTACCTTCCATGGTTATTTTGGCCTTGATGAAGAGCCAATAGTTGCATAATGCCAGATTCAGTGAATGGAGTAAGGACACACCATATTTTTACAAGCCTTTTTGTTCGATAGCATTTGGCGGTGGCCATCACTGTCATTTTTATTGCATTTAATAAAGGTGCTCACAAAAAGGGACTTCCAGAACTGCTTCACAGTGTGGCAAGAAAGTATGTTTGAAGGAAAGGAAAGTATTTTGAGGGGGATCAATAGCAATGTATATTTTACAACAATAAAAAATTTTTAAATGTAATCATTTCCTGGACATTTTGATCACCTCTTGTAATAATTCTGAATAAAAAATGTAGGATGCAAAATTGCATAGTTAATTCATGAACTAAATTACACAGTTGAATATTCTCAACTATGTACTCATTTTATATATAGAAAAAAGATAGGTACAGAAGAAGTAAGAAGGTGGACACTGTAGAAAGGGGAAGGGGAGGGGGAAGAGGGAGGGAAGGAGCAAAGGAGGTGATATGTAAATAAAAATAAAAAAGACATTAAAAATATAGGGGCTGGAGGAATGACTTAGTGGTTAAAGCACTTGCCTAGCAAGCGCTACATCAAGCGCTAAGCACCTGAGTTTGATTTCCCAGCACCACATAAGCCGGGCGTGGTGGCACACACCTGTGATCCCAGCACTTGGGAGGCTGAGGCAGGAGGATTGCCATGTGTCCAAGGCCAGCCTGGGCTCCATAGTGAGTTAAAAAAAAGATAAATAATATTATGCAAATATTAAAACACCTGTTGTTGGTTTTACCAATAATTTTAAGTATTTGAAAACCAGGGTTCTAAAGCAGGCTGTGTTGAGAGAAATTTGCTATTTGGATTGCACATACAGAGCAATGAGCTAAAAAGCCACGAAGCAGAAACATGAAACCACAGGTAAACTGTTTTTTTAATTTTTTTTTATTTTTTATTTTTAGAAGAGAGAAACAATGGTGAGTTTAAAAAACAGAGTCAAGATAAGGGCAAAGTGCTATGGTTTGGACCTGGAGTATTCCCCAGAAGCCTCATGTGTTTGGTTGTAGTAGGCTGACTGCGGAATTGTATGCTGTTGGGAAATGGGCCCTAGTGGGAAGGGGCTGATGCTTGAGGTTTGACCTGGAGAGACTGTGTGGCCTTGTGGAGCTTGGGACTTCCTAGGGCAGACATTTCAGGTGTTTGTTATTGACTTCTGGGCCAGGAAGTGAGGGAGGGAGGGAGGGGCACCCACCGTGGGTGTGGGCAGATAAACTTGCTACTTGAGCTGAGTAAAGGAGGGAAGAAGAAACAGGGCTTCTGCCTGGGAAAGCTCTGTCCTCGTCTGAGTCTCCTGCTGGCTTGGTCCGGCCTTCACTGAGCTTCTGCCTGCAACGGGGTGAGCAGCTCTGCAGCCTCCCTCCGCCAGGTGCTTCCGCTGTTCCCTGCCTCTGTGAGTGCACTGTGAGAAAGCTTCTGAAACTGTGAGCTAAAAATCTTTCTTCCCTTAAATTGTGGGTGTCAGACACAGCATGGAATAACTAAGACAAAAGGTAAAAAATAAATAAAAACAGAATGGCCCAAATCAATTCTGCTTTTCTCTGATGGACTCGGTTTAGAAAGAAACGGGTCACAAACGAGTAAAAACAAAGGTCATCGTCTATAAAGTAATTTTGTATTTACTGTATGACAATATCCCTGGAACAGGTAGGAAAGCCACTGCTGGTGTCAGTCCCATTTTATGGAAGAGCAGAAAGAGTCTCGGGCCGCGGTGGGGGACTTGCTGTCATGGCGGCAGCGGCGAGGGCCTCTGCAGGGCACAGACCTTCCACAGGAACCCCGGGCTAGGAGCCTGGCAGCACCCCACAGACCTCCCCTGCTGGCTGCCCTGTTGGCACCTCGGACGGTGGCAAACAAGGGAAGGCCCCAGGCGTCGGGGGTCTAAGGGGGGATGGCTGGAATGGCCGCTGCGGGAGGCCGCAGTGCGCAGCGGGTTCTCCCAGGGAGACGTCTTGCCGGTTCCTCCACCGATCCCACCCCAAAGCCGCAGCACACCGAGGCCCCTGAGTGTCGTCCACGGAGGGCGGCAGCCGTCTCCCCTGCAGGCCCCGTGTGGGCCGCTGCCCCCGCCGCCAGCCACCCACCGCAGGCTCTGCGCAGTTGCGGGCCTGTCCCGTTCCTTGCCCCTACCCACGCTGCAGCAGCCCTCCGGTTTCCCCCATTTGACACATTGCGCCTTGTGCCTTTGCACATGGCACCAGATTGCTCAGCAATCCAAGCAGCACCTGGAAGACCGTTGGCGGTAGGCAGCACGTGCCCTGTTCCCTACCATAGAGCAACAGGAGTCAAGGGTCTGCATTCCCGAGTGCCGGTGCTTGGGTCAAATCCCAAAACCCTGCCCTGGGAAGGGAACTGGGTGTGTGTTTAGGACATTTTGTAATAAAGGGTGATCTGGGACCCAATTCTGTTGCTAATTACTATTTTCTGGCCATCCTTTACTCTTAAAACAGCCTAACAACATTCAATGACAGTAATAATGAATTTAGGAAATCTGTGGTGATTCGTTCTTAGCTTCTTTTGTTTTAACTCAAAACGGGTCCAGTTTTCGCTGTTATTAAATACAACTTTTTAACTTCAGAAAGTAAATGGCTATAGCTTTTTTTCCCCAGTAGGCTTAATCCACATCAGGGGTTTTTATTGTTGTTTGGTTTTTGGTTGGTTTTGTTATTATATTTGAAAATCTATTAGAAATTTGCAGAAGTGCCTTTCACCTCGTGACCTTTTATCTACATCTACATGCAATTTGCCTCTCCTTCCACAGAATGTCTTTTGGAAACTTGCATACACAGCAGCTTGTTCATATTAAATATTGTCTCATTAAAGAGCTACTGAACAGTGCTCTCAAAGTTTACCTTTTTAAAAATATATTGTCTGGTTAAGTTACTCAACTTGGCTTGGAATTCCCAACACTCCTGCTGAGCTCAGCCCCAGGACTGCTGGGATTTCTAGCCTGTATGACTATACCCAGATTATCTTTGCCAACATCATCAGCAATGTTAACATGTAGAGTACAGTTCTTTGCTATTTTAAATGTTTTTCCTTTCTAGAATCAAAACCTGCCTTGGGTAGACCACTATTGTACTCAATAGAGATGCTTTCTCAGATCATTTAATGTTATAACCCAAGCTTTAAATTCACTGTCATTTTAAGAAATGATCAGGTGAAGGACATCTTTAAGTTCTCTGTGAAAACTGTTACGGACTATGACCATTAATTATGTTTCTTAACATCAAAAAAATTGCAAATAATTTTGTCTTGAATTTTTAATCCTGTAAAAAGGTTTGTCTATGCCTCCTTTAAAAAAAATCAGTTAATGATAGCCACAGAATGCCTGAGACCATTTTTTTCCCCTTCATTGCCAAGAATCCTAGAGCTTAGTTTTCTAACTCACTATCTAGCCCAGGAGAACTCAATTTTATGAATCCCCTTTAGCCTAGGTTTTCTGGCGTCGTCTTCATCCACTAGCCCCTTCTCCTAACCATCACCAGGTTTATTTTTCTCTAAACTATTCATTCTGTCTTTGTATTAAGGCATTTATATCTGTTTTTGGCATCCTCTTCAAAGCATTCAAGAAGTGAAAGGATATGAAAATTGGCTGTCCTAGATTCCCTGCAAATGTTATGCTTTAAATGGTCCATGCAGTCTGTTTTAGTCTTGGCATTTGTTCAGGTGGTATTCACTCACGAGGCACCTAACCAAAGGCCTACCCAGAATTTTGTACAATCCTAGCAAGCAAAGCTCCGCCCTGTTTTCTCCCTTCTAAAAAGCATATCTAGTTTAGTGTATTACTGTTACAAGTTTCTCCTTTTTTCGTAGTTGTAGTAACAACTGACTCCCACGTAACACACTTTGCAGCTATGGGAGCCCCGCTCTAGGCCCAGACCCTTGGTGCAGTACCACCGCTGCAACACGCCTCGTGGGTTATTCTTTACCTCCCCTCAAATAGCAATGCAAGTGGTAGCACAGGGTACCTTCATTTCAAGTCAGGCTCACTGTTTGGTGAGGCCTAACATCTGCACTTCCCTCCATCCAGGAGGAAAATTTTGCTTCCTCATAATTTTTTTCTTTAGTCAAGGTACCTGCCAGTTATAAAGATTGTTGTATTTCCAAAGACAACAAGAAGCATGCATCTGCAGTTCCCGTGCTTGGAAGGCTAAGGCAGGAGGATCACGAGTTTGAGGCTCTCCTGGCTAGATAGTGAGTTCAAAGCCAGCCACAAATGTAGTAGTAAGGTCCCGTCTCAAAGCAAAACAGAACACTCCAAACCATAAAACTGAGAAAAACTCTTAGAGTTCTGAAGACTCTTATAGATAAGGCTAAAAGAAAAGAGGTAGGAGGAGAACATCCTTTTCTTTTTTTATCAGATAGGGTCTTGCTTCGTAGCCAGGCTGGTCCTGAACTCACTATGGAGCCCAGGCTGGTCTTGGATTCATAGAAAGCCTCCTGCCTCAACCTCCTGAATGCTGGGATTATAGGCATGCACCACTACATACAGCTTATGTGGTGCCTAGGAAATCGAGCTCAGGGCTGTGCTCTTGCTAGGCAAATGCTTTAATCACTGGGCCATTTCTCAAGCCCAAGGAGAACATTGTTGAACCTTGTTTGACTGCTACACACTATACTTAATAGTTGACAAGTTTCTTTTAATTTTCCAAGCAGGCCTCTGAATAAGGCACATTTTTACCTGTTTTCCTGATGAGAAAAAAGAATCAGAAAGAGTAAGGGATTTCCTTAAGTTACGTTACTATTGTCTTAGTTTATTTTGTACTACTATAACAGAATATCATGAACTGGATAATTTATATACAAGAGATATTTATTTCTCATGGTTCTAATTTCTGCAAAGTCCAAAATCAAGGCACCAGCAGGTTTGGTGTCTAGTAAGGTCCAGATCTCTGTTTTAAAGATGATGCTTTGGGCCTGGAGGAAGAGCACAGCAGTTAAAGTGCTTGTCAACAAGCAGAAGGCTCTGCATTCGATTCCCAGCACCACATAAGCTGGGTGTGGGGGCACATGCCTATAATTCCGAGTACTTGGGAGGCTGAGGCAAGAGGATTGCTATGAGTTCATAGACAGCCTGGGCTGAACTCAGGACCAGCCTAGACTACAGAGTGAGACCCTGCCTCAAAAAAGAAACAGAGAGAGAGAGAGAGAGGAAGGAGGGAAGGAAGGGAGGAAGGAAGGAAGGAAGGAAGGAAGGAAGGAAGGAAGGAAGGAAGAAAGAAAGAAAGAAGTGCCTTGAAGGGTGACTTCTCTAGAGGGCAAAATACTTGCTCACAAGACAAAACCAGAAGACAGAACCCAATCTTACGACCTCTTTCTACAGCTGCAGTAACCCATCCTCCTATCCTCATGACCTAAACACCCCCATTTGGCCTCACCTCTTAACTCTGGCATTAGAGATTTAGTTTCAACATGAGTTTTGGAAGGGACAAAAGCATTCAAGCCATTGCATCTGTTCAGTGGGGGAATCGTGGAATCTAGCCCAGTGTAATAGATGATCAGGCTTATTCCATTTTCCCCCTTAAAAAGTGACTAAGAGTAGGATTGTCAGAAAATTCCTTGTACTGGGTCATAGAACCTTGTAGTCCTGGCTACATGTAGGACCTCTGAGTCCAGAGGCCTGGGTTCCAATCCCAGTTTTGTCATGTGAGCATAACCTTGGACAAATTAATCAGGGAGCACCTGTTCATTCACCTGTTGTGGAGAATAGCCAAGGTATAGAGAGAAGTTTTTAAGAAGTATTAAATGCTCTTAGTGGTTCTCAAAGTGTGTTTCTAGGTTCTGTTGGAAACACAAATCCCCAAGCCCACCTGCACATACCAAATCATATACTTAATGAATACAGTCCAGCAAGATCAACCTTCTAAGTGCTGTGGTGTCTATGAGAGTCTGAGAACCGTTGCTTTACGGGAAGGTAGGGGCCTGTTAGACTGCCTCATCCTACTACAAAGCCCAAAGACTGACTCTGCCTTTCAAGGCTTATTTTCTTGCTTAATGGAGTGAGCAGCCTAGCCCTAGTGTACCAAGTTCCCTCGTGCCATAATACTCTATGATTCCATCATTCTGTCCTCTTGTGGCCCCAAGGAAATCCACATCCTCATCAGGAGTCTCTTTGTTAAATGTTAAAAAATAATTACAATTGATTGTCCAGTTTGTATATTTCATGATGAGGTTCGGGAAATCACAAAACAAAAATACAGAATTCCTCTGAACTCAAGTTTCCCAGTGTTCACTGGGGATAGTCCCCTCTTCATCTCTTCATTGGCCTCAAGACTTTAAACACCCTCTCTGTTTCTTAGTAGGAGAGTCGTATTCACACTTCTTTTTTTTGTCTGCTCCCACTGTTCTGCTCCGTTTCCCTACTTTGTCATTTTCTTACTGCATTAATACTTCAGGGGAGGTTGGAGTTGAACCTTGCAAGCCATGGAGACACTCAGCCCCTTCTAGGTGACTTTGCATCGCTCTGCTCTGAGACCTGGTGTGACGCTGACACTCCGAGGCATGCATATCCATTTCCCTCTCTTTCCCCTGGAGTAACTCCCTTAGCACTGTCTTCTTCCCCACTGGGTCTCCTTCCTGCTTCTGGATGTATCATTCAACTCTTTGAAAATTACATTCTCATTAAATTTCCTTCCAGTGGTTCTCTAGATTATGTGGAATTTTTGATCAGAGATAGTTCTCCAATATCGCACAATCTGAATATAGAGAAATGCTTGTATAGCTCCTGGTGGAATAAATACTGTTCGTGTGTCTGTTCACAGGAAAAACACATTTTTCTCATCAGGCTGCATGTAATAATCCATTAGGAAACCTATAGTGAAACTTTGTGATTTTTAAAAAGAAAGTTACTTAGTTCTAGATAACTGCATCAGTTTTGAGAGCTTGTTTTGGAGGTTCTAGCAAGGGAACACAACTTTTTGTATACCCTTGACCTCGAATGTCCTCCTTTAGAGGGAAAGATCATCTTCGGGGTGCAGAGGGAGGAAGGGGATGCCTGCCCAGCTAGCCAGCTCAGCCAAAGCAACCTGGCGATCAGTGGGGTGACAGATTGCCTTCACATCCAACTTTGCATCAGTTTTAAGCAAGTGAAAAGTGAACGAGCCACAGTTATCAAGATGAAGGCAAAGGAACAACAGCAGACAGGCGAAGTGGGAGAGGAAGAAAGCCACAGAGGGATGGACAGAGCCAGAGAAGTCCAGGCTAAGGACAAAGGACTGCAGGTGAGTATTAAACTCAGTCTCCGCAAACAAGGCAAAAGAGAAATGTAGTGAATGTTTTTGGGTTTCTTGTTTTCTTTTTTTGAGATAGGCTCTTTCAAGTTGCCTAAACTAGGCTCGAACTCTTGATCCTTTTACCTCAGCCTTCCAGAAAGTTTTTGTTTGTTTGTATTCCTTGAGAATTTCAGCTGATCCTATAAGCTAAGAACAAAGGGAGTGTCCATTACACTTTGTATAGAGAGAAGCTATACCATCAAGACAGAACTTGTTAAGCAGTGATTGTAAAACCCAGCCCTCTGCCCCCAGATCCATCCCTGTCCATGCGGGTGTGTGCAGAGGGGACTGGGTTGAAGAGGACTAGGCTGGTGGGGGATTTCCTTCAAGAGAATTATCAGTCTGTGGAGACTATGAATCACTGACTCAGTCTAGGTAAAGAGAACCATTCAAAGACCGGAGACTGGCATCTTGCCTTTTGGCTTGATCGTGCAGAGCCCTAGAAACTGGCTCCTGGCCACCACAGGACTGAGACTGCTTGTGGACAGTAGGTTTTTAGGAGGACTTGCCTGGTGTCCCCAGAAGTTCAGGAGAACTAACAAGAGTGTGATTGTTACAAAACGCTGTGTTTGTTGGGCTGTACTCTTAACCATACTCAAGACAGCTACCATGATTTTATTTTGTGAAATTAGTAATATTCAAGTTATGTGGATTGGCCCAGATATGGTAGCACACACCTGTAGTCTCAGCACTGTGGGAAACTCAGAGAATAGCAAGTTTGAGCCCAGCCTGGGAATTTAGTGGGCCTAAAGTGAGCATATCTTAACATATATGAAAGGGCTGAGGGCGTAGCTCAGAGTAAAGGTCCTGGATTCAAATCCAAATACCACAAAAGAAAAAAAAGTTATGTGGTCGGCCAAAATATTCAAAAGACTGTCCTCACATTTGCATGAAATGGTATAGACTTAGGGTAGCCGTACCCATATCTCGAAAGGCACATGGCATTGGATCCGAAGTGGTCCTGCAACCAGTGTAAAGAAACCTATTTGATGCTGAGTTTCCAGTTTACTTGAATCCTGACTGTACAATATTACCACATTCACCCCAAATGAATCTTTTTTTTTCAAAGCAAAGATGTTTCCGATGCAGAATTGTGGAGAATTAACAGCCCTAGCCTCCCTCTGCCTTCTAGCTGCCACTGTGGTTTCCTACAAACAACCTAATGAGCCTGTTAGCTGGATTTGCCTTGGCTGGTTCTTTGTACTGGAGCTCACCTGGGGAAACTGAAGGTGAGATGCCGGCTGGAACTGTCTAGGACGTGAAGAGGGAGGGCAGTGAGCCCTTCCAGTGCTGAGCAAGGCCACGGTGTAATTTACACGGGTCACACAGAGGCTTTGCAGTACGTTACCTTGAAAGAGATCTTACCCAAGAAGCGTAGCTGCTAGAGCGAGGTGACCCTAACCTTCTGTTGAGTTCATTTTGGATTTATTATGGCTACAGAAACAGAGGGCAGAGCTGTTAGGGGCAACCAGCTACTGGGCCACTTTGCCAGAATACAGAGTGGTTGCCTAATTTGCAAAAGCTCTCTCTATAGGGACTGGGGAAGTAGCTCAATGGTTAAAGTACATACTTGCCTAGCGAACTGAAGGTACTGCGTTCAATTTCCCAGCACCCCATAAGAGCCAGTAATCTCAAGTCCACCATAGTGGAGGCGGAGGCAGGAGTACTGTTTGAGTTTAAGTCCAGCCTCAACTATAGAATGAGACTCTGTCATCTCAAAAAAAAAAAAAAAGAAAAGGAAAGGAAAGAAAGAAAGAAAGAAAGAAAAAAGAAACCTCCTTCTGTAAATTAAAGTCCATCATTGGACCTAACCACACTTTGAGTACATAAACGTGCCCTTTCCCACCTTGAGGTGCCAGAGACAGCAGAATAAATGGCAGGACAAAAGAATAAGATGGGAAACCAGTCCCAAAGCTAAGCTCTTTTCTCCCAGCTCTAGGCCTGAACTTCTGCGGCTGCAGGGCCTTTGCAGCCCCCAACTTGGGAGGGAAGGTTTGTGCTGAATGAGTTCCCTCAAGTCCTTCTGTCTTTGGAAGGTGACAGGAATGTGGGAGTTAATTATATTAATGGGTTAGTCACTTGACTCCCTGTGCTGTTAAGAGGTGGGGCCTGGTCAGAAAGGGCAGATCACGGGGCAAGACGGGGAGGTTACGCCTTCCTCTCTAGCTCTGCCTTCTTCTGCCCGGCCACCCTGTGATGAGCAGCTTTTCTCCAGCTAGGCGACTGACCTGAAATTGTGAGCAAAATAAACCTTTCCTCCTTTAAGTTGTAGGGGTCAGGTATTATGTTCCAGTAATCAGAAAGTAACTAAGACCGTACCTGCATGTGACCAGGAACATTTTGGAATAGAAGTGACAATAGGCCAAGAGAGAAGGCTTAAAGGAGTGGCAATGAGAGAAAAGTCACTTTTATTTTTCCTATCTCACTGAGTCTTCTTTATCAGTTATCTCCAGCGTCCATCATCAAATGGAAGGGATTTGGCATTTTCACTGTAATTTTCCAAGTTAATTCTTGTGTGTCATTAAGTTGAAATGAAGAGGTGGTGACTTAGTTTTTAAGGACATTCTTTCTGTAAGACTACACATGGAAGAGTAGTAGGGTGGGGAGGTGTGGGCACGTCGTATGAGTTTCCTCGCACATCTGTAACAAATGATCACCACATAATGGTTTAAAACAATTCTAATCTATTATCTTTTAGCACTGGAGGTTAGAAGTTCAAAATGAAGGCTGCAGGAATGGCACAGCAAGCGCAAGGCCCTGAGTTCAATTCCTCAGCACCACGTGAGTCTGGGTATGGAGGCACATACCTGTAATCCCAGCACTTGGGAGGCTGAGGCAGGCAGATCAACCTGACTCCAAGGCCAGCCTGGGCTCCATAGTGAGTTCATGACCAGCCTGGGCTACAGAACAAGACCCTGTTTCAAAAAAGAAAAAGAAACAGAAAGAAAGAAAAGTCCAAAATGAGTATCATTGGGCTAAAATCAAAATGTAGGCAGGGTTTTCTGGAAGCTCCACTGAGGCATCTGTGTCTTTGCTTTTCCAGCTTCTTGAGAATGGCTACAAGCGTGAGCTCATGGCTCCTTCCTCATCTTCAAAGCCAGCAGTAGTGTAGCCCCTTTAAACTCTCTGAGTCTCACTTAAAAGGATGTATGACTACATTAGCCTCCCACAGATAATCCAGAGTAATCATTTTATTTAAAGATTCTTAACTTATATATAAAATGTGTAGGTTCTATGGATTAGAGAGTGATACTAGATAATTAGCTGTTCTCAAAAGTCCCTTACAGATCTAAACCCTTTTCTTTACTCTTTTGGCAAAATAAGCATTTCAAGACATCTGGCCCCATTTCACCAAGAAAAGAAACTCATCTCGTTCTGAATACCACGGCAGGGTCCCATGCCACCACCCGGCCAAGGAGGCTATGCCACCTGCAGCAGTACTGAGGAAAGCCGGAAGCCCTCTGCTTTCCCAGAGTTGGAGGAGGTCCCGGAGGGTGCAGGAGAGAGGCTGGGCTGGAGCGGCCTCTTCCAGCCAGGAAGTGAGCTACACACTATGCCTTCTGCTGAGTCAGCACAAAGGCTTTGTGAACTGGTGCTCGCCAGAATGGCAGAAATGGCTGCTGACTCAGAGCCTTGAGAGGGGTCCCAGAGAAACCCCCACCAGTGAGTTATGGCCAAGCCCTCCCAGGCCTGCTCATGTCAAGTCAGCCCACAGGCTCGCTCTGATCTTGGAGCCACAGTCTCTTAGAAGAGTGTGCCTCGGGACATTACAGACAAAAGGACCTTCACTGTCTGAAATGTTCTGCTAACCAACCTTCCATCACATGACCTCTCAGGCCAGCTATGTGTTTTTGTTTTTCCAATTACTCTGATAAATCATACTGGCCTTAAAATTAATTCACTTTGTACCTTCAATTCTGGGGCCCAGGAAAACATCCCACCTCCCTCAGTAGCAAGAGCTCCAAGCCATAAGTCAAGAAACCAGGACTTCCTGTTTCTGTGTTCTAGGTGTGGGACAAATCACACCATCTTCTGGGCCTTTAACAATATTTCCTCCGAACTCTTTTTCTATACCAATACGAGAGGACCAGAGCAGATCATCCTCAAAGTCCTTTTCAACTCTGGAAGGCAATTGTCTTCTCTCTGAGATCTCGCACACAGCAGTGGCTGAGAGGGAGGAAGCTGTGGCTCATGCCCACCATGTCTGCCTCCTAGGAGGGTACTGAATCCACGGCTTTGAGAATGCCCAGGCGTCCTGCCAACAGCTCCTTTTTTGGGATCAGTTTCCTCAGTCCCTCTGGTCCCAATCTAGACTATCACTTCCCCTTATCGGTCCCTTTTGTGTCAGAGGTGGGCAAATGGAGACCAGAAACTGAACTGTGCCTCTTACTTTTCAGCCACATGACACGTCTGTCATTCCTCTCCCAGCTGGGCCTGCCTAGACAAATGAGCACTGGGTCACGCTGGCTGTGTGTGTGTGTGTGTGTGGGGGGGGGGGATTCCTGCCTACTTAGTGTCCCTGAGAATGCACTGCCAGGGGGTGGATGTCACCTCTGCCCCTGAAGCATGATCAGAAACACCCAGGGGCCCCACCCACCCACTGTAATCACCCAAGCGTCTGAGTAAGCCACCTCCCCCTGCCTCCAGCATAGCTCCCCTGGGTCAAGGACTGATGATTCCAGGAACTTTTTTGGCTCCCAGTGAAAAAAGAGAAACTGCCTCTTGCCACATCCATTTCAGAATCAGCTGGTATCTTATATTTCCCTGAACAAAAGGAATAATATTTCTCCTCACTCTGAAAGAAATACTTAATACTTTTTATTTTTCACACAGATTTATTCAGCCCCTTTACCTTTTCAAAAGGAAACTTAATGCAAGTGCCTGTGTTGTAAATTGGCCTATCAAACTGTGCTGAGGCAGGGACTTTGCCTTCCTGAGAGAGGCTCCTTTTTCCTGGGTGTGTGCTCAGCTGCTGAAGAAAGAAAGGACTATTGTTTCTGACATGCCCAGTACTCTCTGCCAGGCAGCACACTGGGTGTTCCTGCGAGGAGGTAGAAAACCACCTCCCTGAGACTGGATCATTTCATGCCTGTTTGTTTGGTTTTGTTTCTGGTTTCCCTTTCTTTGCTCTCCATCCCTGCCCAAGCTTTTGTGGCCTGCGCAGCACTCGTTTCTTCCTGTACCCTTTGCACAGTGAAATGCCTCTTGTGTGCCATTGGTGACTGCTCAGTTCTCAAGGGAGGGGAAGAGCTGGGCTCCCACCTACCAGGCTCGCGTGTGGTCAGAGACTGAACAAAGGCATGCTTGGCCCCGTGGGAAGCTGGGGGAGGGTCTGGGCCTGGAATGCAGCACTCCTTCCACCCAGATGTGGGTGGTGGAGCCAGGCACTGCTCCCTGCACATTAGGGCAGGACTAGGTGGGCAGCGTTACGAAGTCAAGGTCTGGCCTCGGGATCCTGGCCCTTGTGTACGCAGCATATCCAGCTAGTCTGAGGCTCTGAGAAAGGAGTATTGCAGGAGAAGCCAGGAAATTCTGGGGGACTCCACCGCTGCCACTTTATGACCCTGCATGACAGGGATCCTCCCAGGGGGAGCCTCCCTTTCCCAGCCCTCAGTTGGGCCGACACTCCTGCCCCACCCACCAGCTTCCTGGGCCCGGTGTGCGGAGCAAACACAACCACGACGCTCTCTGAGGAAACACTGTGAGAAGCAAAAGCCCTTTGTGAGTCAGATCTTTCCCCACTTACCAGTCTCCCATCCATCCTGTCTCCCAGAATGTCTAGCGACCTTGGACTGCCCTCTAGTGACGAAACTGCTCATAATGCAGTTCTGTAAAATTTCTATTAAAATCAATAGGACAATTTAAATTCAAAATGAAAATAGTAACAATGAATACACAGTAATACACCCTGCCTGGATTCTACTCATATTTATACTAGTGAAATCATAAAATCTAATGTTTGATTTTTTTTTTTTTTTTGAGACAGAGTCAGACTATGTATTCCAGGCTAGCCTTGAACTTGTGATCCTCCTGCCTCAGTCTCCATGAGTGCTGAGATTTCAGGGGAGCACCACCATACTCTGCTTATGGTCAATGTTTTTTGATGGAGGAAATGGCTCACAAAGGCCGAAGTGCATACTGTGGACCTCGACCTAAGGTGGAGGCTCAGAGCAGGCCCCTCCCTAGCTGCTGCCCAGCTGCTGGCTGCCCCTCTAGGCCTCAGAGAGGCCTGTCTGGACCTGCAGTGACCCCTTGCATGGCTTCCCACAAGGGCCCATGTTTCCCCAAGATGATGAGGCACGATGAAGGAACAAGAGAGAAATCCTCCTCAGCCTTTCAAAACCCTTCTAAATTCCTCAATGTCACAAAACACTTTGATAAATCGTTATTGGAGTTTTTCTTTTACTTATATAGAGATCATACTAGTGGTTTGTAGAAAAATTAGAGTTCCTGTATATTAAATGAGTGAATGCTGTGTTCTGTTTATGAAGAGTTTCCTCAGACGTGATCTCACTGACTGCTCACCGTAGCCTGAGGTGAGAGTGTCTGATGTTCATATGAGGAACTTAGGTTTCATTAGGGTACAAGCCAGAAAGACAGCAGTGGCAGCCTGAACCCAGATATCCTGACTCTAAACCCCTCGTCCTCTTTGCTGCCCCACAGAACAGTCTACAATGTGGGAAGGAAACACAATTAAAAAAAAAAAAACAGAACAAGAAAAGAAGCCTTTCCCCTCCATACCTGTAGAATAAAGTTTCAGCCACAGTCATCATCTACTGACAATGAATAACTGACTGAAGGCTTACGCTCTCTGACCTGGGCGGCCATGTTCCTTTCCCCTTTGCCCTTGCAGCCTCATTCACAGCACTCATCTCTATTTCCTCAACAGCCAATTGATCTGCAGGCTTGGGAGGAACTTCTGTTTATTATTATTATTATTATTATTATTATTATTATTATTATTATTATTGAGACAGGGTCTCACTATATAGCCCAGGCTGAACCTGAACTCACTATGTAGATCAGGCTGGCCTTGGACTCATGGCAATCCTCCTGCCTCCGCAGTGCTGGGATTACAGATATGCACGATCATGCCCAGCCTTGCTAGGGAATCGAACTCAGGGCCTTGCACTTGCTAGGCAAGCATTGTAAACCATTGTGCCATTCCTCTAACCTCAGAACTTCCTTTTGGACTCTGCTTCTGGCTTGGAACTGAGACGGCAGCCACCCTCCACATTCCTTCCTTAAGCAGGTAGGACCTTGGGCTTCCAGAGACCCATGGCAGAACTGAGACTTTTGGTGACTTGGTAGTGATGAAACCAGAGAGCACAATACGGGATAGCTTAAGAGCGGTAGATGGGGAATGGCAGGTGGACGGGCACAGAAGCCTGGGGGTCAGGAGACAAGGCACTGGTTCCTGAGAAGGGCTTCTGACACGCATAGTACAGTGAAGTGACACACGGGCTCACGGGACTAGTGTGAGCTAGGAGGTTCAAGTGCGTATGCAGGAAGCCTTCTTCCAGACCTTCCTTCTTTACGACAGCTCTGCGTAAGATCATACTTGTGTTCTTCCTCAGTCCTGGAAAATTCACAAGTCAAAAGCATCTCTTATGAGCCAGGCCCTGACCGTTTTTGCATATATCATCTCACAACCATCAAGAAAACCTTGGGGGCTAGAGGAATAACTCATCAGTTAAAGCACTTGCCTTGCAAGCACAAGGCCCTTAGTTTGATTCCCCAATGCCACGTAAGCTGGGTGTGATGGCACACTCCTGTAATCCCAGGACTTGGGAAGCTAAGGCAGGAGGATTGCTGTGAGTTTAAGGCCAGCCAGGGCTCCGTAAGTGAGTTCAGGATCAGCCTGGACTACAGAGCGAGACCCTGTCTCAAAAAAAAAAAAAAAAAAAAGCAAAAGAAAGCAAGCCAGTCAGCCTTGGGAAGTAAGGATTAAGTCTTATTTGCTGTGTTTTACATAATAGTGAATTAGATGCCCAAGATCATAAACCTAATAGGAAAGTACTGACTCATAAAGTGATGTGAGCTCCAGAAAAATTCTACCTTTGAAACAATAGTCCACCTGAAGCTTTGGATGCTTTTTTGTTTGGGAGCCAAAGAAAGTCTCACCACATCCTAGGCAAGTGCATGTGATCTTGACATCGACTGGATTTACAAATTGAGTAATCAAATAACTTAGTGATGCATAGGTATGACTGTATCCAGAACTGCTCTTTGTCCCAGTTTCCTGTTCCCTTTCTCACATACAAAGTCTGAGTCTCTTTGTCAAACACTGTCCTCATTTGTTTGTCTGCCACAAATGTCAGGGCAACTGTGGAGTAACTGACCAAGATGAGAGTGGAGAGAACATGGTTTTGGAGCTAGGCAGGTTTGGGTTTAAATTTAATTTTCATACTTTTCTTAGATGGTAGGAGAGGGACAGGTACAGGGAGAGGTGGGGATGAGGTCAGAGTCAGCCACGTCATCTCAACCCACCTCAAAGGAAGAGGCACGTCGCCGGGCCGGTGCCCTATGCTACCAGCCTCCAGAACAACAGTGGCCCTCTGCTAGTAGCTGGTAAACTTCAGTTCAGGGGACATAATTTTAGAGGCCCAAAGACAACTCAGGTAATCCCCTAAATTCTATTCCGCTGACAGAATTCTTTGAAGTCTCTGGGCATGAGTAGAATGTAGTCGGAAGGGGACAACACTTTCCAGTGTTAGAGAGGCAGGATGGGATGAGGGGAGAGTGTTGGCTATGGCGCCTGGGAGAATCCAATTTCTACTGAAGGGTGCTAAGCCTCAGTGCTCCCAACTCTAACATATAATAGCCAATAACGTGAAAAAAAAAAAAAAAAAAACTATTCTGTTGAACCACTCTCCAAACTGTGTCATGCTAACTGATTCAGTGTTCACAATAGCTCATTTCCCACTTTGCTGATGTAGGGGGCACACCCAGGGTCACAGAGATGAGTAGCAAAGGTGGACTTTGAGTCTAGCGGTGGTGTCCTGCTCTTAACCTCAACTCCCTCTGGCACTATGGCAACGAGGCCTTCATTATAGGGGGAGAGGCAGGATTCAATGAGATCATGTACCTAAGTTTCTAGCATAAAACAAGGACTCAGTGAATGCTTGTTCCCTTCCTCAGCTTTTTCCATCCATGAGGAAAAACTCTACCTACTCGGCAAAGGTCTGCCTTGCACCCTCAGCCAGTACCTGATGAATGAAGGAAAGGGAATTGTTGCTAAGGTGGGTGGCAAGGAGAAAACAAACTGAAGAGTCATTCATGGGAGCCTAAGAGATGAGACAGCCAAAGCTGTGACCAAGTACAGCAGCTCCCTGGAGCAGGCCTGAATGCTGACATACCACCACACACCTGGGGGGTCTGAGTCTATCACAAGGGCTTCAACTCCTGCCTGCCCTTATATCATGGAAGTAGCGTCGGAGTTCACCGAATGCCTGGGAGCCCTGATGAAAACAGTGCTCAGCTCATCAAGATGTCCCTGGGGGGTATGTGTGTCTAGGTGCCACACTGGGGTGGTAGGGCTCTGGAAAGGGAGAAGCACTACCATGTCAGCCCCTCTCACTGTGCTACAGGACTGAGAAGTGGGGTGGGAGAGGGGCTGGGGTGAAGAAACAGGGCTGTTCTGTTGCCGACCTAAGATAGCCCAGGCCTACACCCAAGAGGTACTTGCCCACGCCTGCCACAGCCCGAATCAACCACTGGCAACTGGAAAACATTTCTTGGATCCCAGAAAAAGAGGTCTATGTAGGGCCACACATAGCTCACGTCTCTGATGGAAGATCTCCAAGCCATATTGGCTCAATTCAGGCATAACTGGCTTCACCAACACAGGCTATATGGGTAATAGTGACTGAAGTGAATTCATATCTGTTTATCAAGATGACATGGGCCTAGGCCACATGCACTCAGGCCAAAACAAGCAGACTTTGATCAGGCAACATGCCAGCACATTGGTTTCACCACATTCTCTCAGAATGTCCCTCAGCTCAATTGACACATCTTGCTTGGGATGGTTTGGGATGTCTGAAATGAACTGGTATGTCTTGTTCCCACTTTAACTATTTCTGTTTGTAGACACAGTCTTAGTATCCAATACAAAGTGAAATGAGGTTTGCTTGGTTTTTTTTTTCCCCCACAAAATGGAGCTGCCAGATCTCAATTGTTAGATGTTTGGGAGTGGTTATTTAAAAACACTAACCACTGCTAAGATCTGCTATGCTCTTCGTAAGTATAGTCATGACCCCAGACTCCATAAAACATTCAGTGTCCTTGTTCTGTTTTGTTGCATGTGGCCAGCTGAAACAGGCCTTTCTTGCTCAATTTGCAAGGGACAGTCAAGACTCTACTTCAATTCCTGGTATTTCAAAAGGGTTTCTTGAAATGACAGAATGGTTCCTGTACACTGTTGACATTTTCTTCATCAATGAATATTGATGAAGGGCCCATACCGAGGTTGCTTGCCAGTTCTAAACAAAGATAAGAGGGAAGGTTCCTTGTTTGTTGCAGAGGGAGATTTAGGCAGTAAACTGCATTTCTTTTTAATTTCTGAAAGCCTTTCTTTTCCTGGGTAAAAAAAAAAAAAAAATGTCAATTTTGTGTTTGCAAATGAAAGAGCAAAACTTTTGTCAATGCACAGTATTTCTTCAGTGATCACTTTGGTTTCCAGACAGCACTTATTTTCTGAAACCTTCAAATTATCTTATTTCTTTGCACTAAAATTACTGAGATTCAGTCAAACATTGATGGAACACGTGACTTGTGGCAATCTGTGAATTCAACAGATGGTTTCATTTTTTTTTTCTGACCCATTTTCTTCTTTATCCTCTGCTCCACCCAAGAACAAATCATTCAAATACTGTGTAGCTAAAATGACTCACGGGGGAAATCCATCATTCAGTGCTTGGAACTTGGTTCTTCGTTCTCACACTGACCCCTTGTGGTGCAAAAAGCACCTGTCTGTCTCCTTTAGGAGCTCTTAACTGTGCTGGGAACAGGGCTGCTGAGAAGGTATTGAGAAGTAAGTGGTAGGGAGAGTTCCAGGTCCTCAGTGACTCTGCATCTCTGGGCAGTAAATGCCACAATATTGTACTCCTTAGTGTGAAAAGGCTTTGGGCTGTGAACTTGGCTTTTGCCAAACTGCCTAAACAAAGAGTGTCATTTGTCATTTCTGGGGAGTTAGATTCTTAGAAAAGTGCATTCAATATTTCAGACCTTTGCAGGTATTTTTAGCCACAGCAGAAGTCCCTTAGTGAGGGGCTGATATTCCCTTACATTTCGTGACTTTCAGAACCTGGCCCACTGTCTGATGCACAACAAATACTCCATAGGTATTGCTACTTATGAACTAACTTCAATTAATTTTTACCCCCTACAGGCATTTACTGAGCACTTAACTAACTACTTCATGTCCTTCCCTAAGACACGGGGTATGAAGAGGTACAAAGAGTCCAGCTCTGCTCTGAATCTAGTTAGGTGATTAGGCCAAGAACAACAATTGATACTTGTAGGCATAATGCAGTGTGTCTTGATTGCTCAAGGAAGAGCACGAGCTGTAAGAGACACTAATGTAAATGAAAAAATATCCCCATGACTTGACGTCAAGGGCAGCTTCTCTAACTGCTGGGAATTAAACTGTGCCTTTAAGGAAATGATAATAGCAAAATTGTTCCAAGCACCTCCTACCCTGTGCCAGTGTCTCTATGTACCTAATTTCACAATAGTCACAAAAGGGAAATAAAGTCAACCCACAGATGAGGAAACTCAGGCTCAGAGGAGTTAAGCAATTGTGCGTAAGGCCAAACAGCCACTGAGCAGGAGTAGATTTGTAATATAGGTCCAACTCCAGAACCCACATCTCTTCCTCACTAGGGTACCTTGGAGGCTAATTTAAAGCAGCTTCCAAAACAAGCTGATTGCTCCTAGGAAGCAACAGTCCAGCAGGGAGAAAGCTGGTACCCTCAGGTGCTCTAAGCACAAGACCTAAAGCGGTGGTAGGTGGAACCACACAGTTAGTGGACTCATCTCGGGACCTGGCTGCTCTGCAGCCAGAGGGCAGGCCAGGCTAAGGTGTGGGCATCTGCGTGACTGCTGGATGAGTACCCAGTAGCACACAACTGGTAAGCAATATCCACAGCCAAGCTCAAAAAGACCTCTGATGATTTCAAGCCTCATTATGATGGTGCTTTTTACAAAGAGGCCAGTGAGCCCAGGCTTAGATATGGCGATAACATTAAATGCAACAGCCATACCAGTTAATGCGTAACACGGTGGCTATGTACATGGACTGTGGAACACAGTAAGTTTTAATCTTGGCTTAGCTACTTACTATCTGCGTGAAGTCACAACCTTATGGATTTCTCCCGTCAGTTTCTGAAAGATGTCAAATGAGTTAATACATGTGAAACAGAACAGCACCTGGCATATGGTGCTTACATAAATAGGGGTTGCTATTTTAGTTATTTGATTTTTGGTTTTCGGACACAAGGTTTCGCTATGACGTTCAGGCTGGCTTTGAATTTGTGATCTTCATGCCTCAGCCTCCCATATGTTAAAATTATAATCATGTGCCACTACATCCAGATTTTAGCAACGGCATGTATCTTCAGAGTTATCACTTGCTTAAGTGAGGATGCTGGGCTGAGGCTTAAGTAGGTGTATCTAAAGACACCAGTGTGACTTTGGAAACAGACAAATCCCTACTGGGCTCAGAATAAGGCTCGTCTGTTAAGGTGACAGGTAACCTGGAGAGATCTCCCACTGCACACAACCAAACAGTGACCAGTAGTGGTGTAAGTACTTATTACAAACATTGTGAACTAAAGCAGGGTCCCTCAGCCCTCAGGTCCCGGGGGTGAGCAGTGGGCTGCCGCCACTCTGACAGGAGCTGGAGCTTCACTCTCTGCTCTCCTCGCGCTGACGCTCATCATTTCAAAACTATCCTCCAGACAATCTGCTGCACCACCCTTCCCTGTTCCTGGGAGAACGGTTTTCAACTAAATTGGTTGGTCCTTGGTGTCAAAAAGTTTGGGGACCACTGATCTAAAGGACAGAGGGGGAGAAAAACCAGATTGGGGTATGGGAACAGATTGTGCACACAGAAGATTGTCCTGAACCAAAAGGTCAGTTGTGCTGCAAAGAGCAGCCATGAACCCCACTGGCGGTGGGGTTAGGTTGACCTTTAAAGTCACTTCAGGGGAGTGAAAATGTTCAAAGTCTGTTTTGTGCATGCACAGATCTGCCAAAATGAAACCTACTGACCTATTAATGATTTAATGATTAACTTAATTAATGAAACCTATTAAATAGTCACTTCATCCTTTCTATTGCCAGTGCTGATTTTCCCGGGGCTTCTGGTTATACATACACATCTAGCGAAAGCAGATGGTGTGAATGTTTTACAGTCATACGTGTGGAGAAAAAGGTCTTTAAAATGTTCACCTTAAAGGACAGAGAAGCTATTTTAAAGCGGTTTCCATTAGACGCAGCTGGGATAATTTCAGCAACAAAATGATAGTAATGGATTATAACTCATGAGTCTATACTGATTTTAGACATAAAAGATGGAATAATTGAAGGAGACAAGTAAAGTCTTAGAGTACGATGGCAACCAATAAACAGAGAGAACGCTGGAATTTGAAAATATTTTAAATAATTATTTAGGGTAAAAATCATTCATGGACGCTAAAATTGGTAGGTTGAAGTATGATTCAAAAACATGCATATGATCTTAAAGTATCCTCCCATAAGATGCTTATTAACTTACAAAGCCAAAACTAGCTACATTTTCGTAGAGAACACTTTCAGAACTTTAACAAGTGGCTGAAAGTAACTGAAAGTTCATGGGGCAAGCTGACTTCAGGGACCACGCTGTTTCTGTTGTACTCCTGCCAAAACCATAAAACTCTAATAAGGAAACTTCAGACAAGCCCAAATGAAGGGACATTTTACAAAACCACTGGTTTATATCCTTTGAAAATACCAAGGTTTTGAAATGACATATCAGTCATTTATCCCAATCTGATCATTGCACACTGTATACACACATCTCCCAAATATGTACAATTACTATAGGTCGATTTTAAAAAAATAAAAATATAGCCAGGTGTTGTGA
Source organism: Ctenodactylus gundi (assembly GCA_004027205.1). Lineage (NCBI taxonomy): Eukaryota > Metazoa > Chordata > Mammalia > Rodentia > Ctenodactylidae > Ctenodactylus > Ctenodactylus gundi. Next base: position 170,849 of record PVKB01002590.1, on the reverse strand, counting down.
TACATGCTTATGATCTTAGCTACTCTAGAGGCCAACGATGGAGGAGCCACGTTTCAGGACATCTTGAGAGATTTAATGATACAGAATGACCCTGTCTTGTAATAAGATAGAAACAGCGCTGGGGATACAGTTCAGTGCAAAGGACGAGGGCTCCATTCCCAGTACCTGCAGATGATGATGATGATGATAACGATGATGATAATCATAATTAAAAAAGGACTGGTGAAGTCGCTCAAAACTCCCTGGGTGCAGTCCCCATTAACTGAGGAGAGAAATATATGTATGTGTGTACATATATGTCTATACAGACATGCATGTGTATGTTATGTATACACACATATATGTCAACTCATGAAACACATAGACTGAGCAATTATTCCAGACAAAAAGAGACTAAAGAGAGACTTCTTGACAAAATAGGAGCTGAGCAAGATCCTCCTGCTTAACAAGCCCATCCAAAGAGTTTAGATAAAATAAAAACAAACAAAAAGCCCTATCTGTTCAACTTACAGAAACAGAAGAACTCCAGGAATCAAAGAAGTCAAGAGGAAAGGTAGAAATCTTGAGGAAGTAACACAGGTTAGAGAACACATTAGCCCACCTTGGGAGGGCCAAGTGGCCATGAACAGCTGGCAGCCACAGACACAAGGTAAGCCCAGAGAGCCAGGAGCTGTGGAAATAAACAGTATTCAGGCAGCTCCAGCCTCCAGGATTAGCAAGCCTATGGATAGTACAAACTGTAAATGCACTGTTGGCTTTTCTCTTACAAAAATGTCCCACAACTCAGTAGACGGCTCAGGAAAAGCATTTCTTGGCAAGACCATACTAGGAACTGATATAATCACGAGCCATTTTGGGAACAGCTCTAGTCTGAACTGCTTTGGTAAAAAGAACTACAGCTGGGTCAGACGTCAGAGGACTTGGGACCACTTTATTGTCTGGGAAAGAGCTAGCCCAAGAGATAGTCATTGAGAAGGGAGCGCAGGCTGCCAATCTCCTGAACAGTTCGGTTCACAGTGAGAGCTGGTCACAGAGGGAAGAGAAGCCAGGACGGATGGGAGTGGTCTGCTGAGGGGGTGGGTGTGGAGATGGATTGGAGTCCATTAGACTACGAGGACCCCTTTGCTGACGACACCCAACACACAACTTACTAGGCCTTTGGCCCCACCCACTCACCCTCGCACACATTCACAGAAATGCTTCAGCTTGGTCAGTATAGGTGAAGTCTCTCAAGCAAGACACATTTCTGTGAACACAGGCATGAGAAGAGCAGGGGTGAGTCTCATAAGTGAACACACAGAAAAAAATAGAACAAGGAACCAACCATAGCTGTCCTCCATAACTGGTGGACAGTGGATGTCAACACCACAGGACAAGGAAAGAGACTACTTACCAAATAACTGAACACTGAAAATTTTTTGACTCATTTCATTTGTTCCATATACTATGGGTTTGTGCCTCTTTGCTGCTGGTGTTTCTTTTTTTTCTTTTTTTTTTTTTTAGTTTTGAGTTTTTCTGCCTTTTAAAAACAGCTTCTTGACACAACAACAGAGAGGATGCTGCGGGCGGGTCAGAAATTCTGAAGTCACATTGGAGGAGGAGGAAAGAAGCAGCCAACTCAGCACAGCCCTGAGTTGCTGGCACCCACAGACCACAGACGAAGGTCCAGAGGCCAGAACCTCAGCCCGAGGTAAGCACGGATCCAGAGAAGTGGGAATTGTCGGGCATGGGGAGGCCCCAGCCTCAGAAACACCAACCCGCAGGTGTGTGTACTACAAACGCAGCATGCGCTCCCCCTAGAAAAGGCTCTGGGATCCCAGATCTGAAACGGCTCAGCAGCTGTCTCGGGCAGTGATGTCAGCAGGAGACATTTTCTTTCCTGTGCACCAGAGAGAGCCAGAGGTAGCAGAAACATGGAGAAAAAAGATAACAAATCTCATACAAAAAGACCTGACACCCCAGAAGATGATAGCAGGCATACTGAAACTGCAGAATCCAAAGAAAAGGGCAAAAATGATGGTAACTTCCGGGCCCAGATATTCAGTGAATTAAAGCAGGAAATAAAACAGACAGCGCGAGAGCTACACCAACACATAGCTAAGCAAAAAGCAAGCCTTGAAAAGCAATTAGAGGAGACCAAAGAAGAAATGGGGAAACATGGTTACAAATTTCCTACAAAAAGACCTGACACCCCAGAAGATGATACCAGGGATACTAAAGATGAATATGGCAAAAAGGATGGTAACTTCTGGCCCCAGAAATTCAGTGAATTAAAGCAAGAAATTAAACAGACAGCAGAAGAGCAAGACCAACACATAGCTAAGCAAAAAGCAAGTCTTGAAAAGCAACTAGAGGAGACCAAAGAAGAAATATACCAGAAGATAATGAAGGCAATACAAGAAATTAGAGAAGAACACAACAGAGATATAGAAAAATTGAATGCAGATATTCAGGAAATGAGTAACATGCAGGTAATAATAAGCAACCACTTTAAACAACTTCAGAATAGAAGGTCAGACCTAGAAAATAAAGTGACTGAGCTGCAACATATAGGTCGTGAAGAACACAAAGTAAATAAAGAAAGCAAATCATTAAAAAGGCTGATAGATGATTCAAGGAGAAATAACCTCAGAATTATGGGAATCCAGGAGAAGACGGAGGACAAAGCAAAAGGCTTAAAAAACATGTTTAATGAAATAATGGAAGAAAATTTCCCAAATCTAAGAAAAGAAATGAACATAGAACTACTGAGGCATATAGAACACCAAACAACTTTGATCAGAAGAGATCCTCACCACGACACATCATAATTAAAATTCTGGAAATCCAACACAGAGAGAAAATAGTAAAAGCGGTAAGAGAAAAACAGAAGGTGACCTACAAAAATAAGCCCATCAGGATAACTTCAGACTTCTCAATCCAAACTCTAAAAGCAAGGAGATCATGGAGCAATGTCATCCAAGCACTAAAGGAACATAAATGTCAACCAAGACTGCTATATCCAGCAAAATTATCTTTTAATTTAAAGGAAGAACTTAAAACTTTCCATGACAGAGACAGCTTAAAGGAATTTGCAGCCACTGAGCCAGTATTGCAGAGAATACTTAAAGGAAACTTAGAAAGTCAAAGGGAGGCCAGCGTCACCAATGACCCCAGAGGAAAAATGACAACAGCTAGAGGAGAATGAACTGAGAAAAAAGTATGTTAGTAATCAGTGAAATATGAGTAAACAAGTTAGGAAAGTTAAAAAAAATCTGAATTAACTAAATTTACCTTCATATCTGTCACTTTAAGTATATTTATGTGGTATAGATTTAAGTTCATTTAATGTACCAATGTGATATAGTTTTAACTTTGTTTTATTGTAACAATTCATTTATTAGGTCACTAATGAAAATTTATCCTAAGGAAACTGACTGATGTAAAGATAACCCTGTGAATGTACAAGTATGCACCTTCCAATATTCAGCTAAGGCATTTGAAATTTAATTATTTTTTTCTTCTTTCCCAAATTTACTAGTCTTTTGAACTACATACTTATAGTTATTTTCTAATGTGAACTGGTGGGTAAGGCAAGGTTTAATAACAACAAGAAAGATATAGCAAAATATAGAAAAAAAAAACTTTTGGTCAATATCCCAATAAAGGGACTGGTTGGATTCAGAGAACAGGCATCAAGATTTAACTACTGTGAACCCATTCGAGGAATAGAAAGCTGAGTTAGAGTGGTGACTTAAGTGAAATGACTCAGGCGCAGTAGATTAATATGTTAAACACTGTATGGTTTCTCTGACTTGGAAAACCCAGAACACCGACATTCTTTGGAACCATATGAAATGATAGCCGGAGTTGGAGGAAGGGATAGAGAGGGGGTGGGAGGGTAGAAAATAGGAAGTGATTGTAAGCTCGATATGATACCTAGGTGTATGAAACACCCAAATTCACTGTAAATACTATGTATTACATTTGTATATTAATAAAAAATAGTGGGGAAAAATAAAAATAGCTTCTTTACTATGGCATATCAATAACTGGGTTGTCTTATGTTGTACTGTTACTGCACACTCAGTTTATGCTATTCATTGTGGCATAGGAGTTGATCTTGTTCACTTTAAATCGATAGCTCACTTCTCTTTGGGTCACTAAAGTTACTCTGATCCATTTTTCCCGTAACCAAAAAGTGTAGGGGATCAGGAAAGCAGTAAAAGGTTAGTTACTAAGAAGTTTTTCATACTTAATAGCTGAATAGACTGAAAACAGGCATAAATATCAAAATAGAAACAAATTCAAGGAAACATCAAAACATAATCTAACCAAAGAAATCTTCACAGTGGAGTTTTCCAACCCTAACTGATCTACAATTCTACATAATTAAAAGAGCAAACACAGAAATAAGACACCTGCAGAAATGTCTAACTCCCCAGAACCACGGGCCCTGAAATACTGGAGATTACAGGAAAAAGTCCAAAAAATTGTCCAAACATGACATACTTAGACAAATGCAAGAGATGTTTAGAGAGTTTAAAGAACTTACTACGCAAATAATGGTCATAATAAAATGTTTAGTTCTTTGTATAATTTATGCAGCTGTTTTTTGTAAATCTAAAATAATTTTAAAGAATTATATGTTCACTTTAGTTTCTTTCAGTGTCATTTTTCATATGTCACTGTGTTGAGGTGCATAGTGTTCCCCAAAATCCATGGTCACTTAAACCTAAATGGGACCTATTTGAATATGGAATCTCTGCAGCTATAGTTACTGAGATCATACTGGATTAGGATAGAACCTGGAGTCTTTAGAATGAGCAAAGAGAACACACAGAGAAGGGCAGAAACAAGGGATGTAGCTTAACTCAAAGAACACCAAAGGTTTACAGGAACCACCAAAAGTTAGGAAGAAGCAAGAAAGGAGTCCTGCACAGAGCTTTCAGAAGTATGGATGGCCCTATCACCAGCCTGATCTCAGACTTCTAGACTCCAGAACTGTTTAAGCAACCAAGTTTGTGGCAGTTTGCTCCAGCAGTCACCGGTAAATAATATAATCACCTACCACTTCAAAACAATAGTTCTGTTGTCTATAAGACAGCATCCATGAATCTCAAATGCTAATGATTATAATAAAATGCAATTAATATTTACCTAAAGCCTAATGTTGAGTACAGTATGCATATTATTTCTTTTAATCATTACAATACCTGAATATAGTAGGTTCAATTATTAACCTTTTACAAATAGCAAAATGGAAGCTTAAGAGTGGTTTAAGTGTAGATTACACAGCTAGTAAGTACTTGACTCCATAATACACACTGCCTACACTCCAATCTTTTTCCCACACAAGCTCCACTGCTCTGAAGTGGCTTAGTGTGTTCAACTGCTAGTTCATTTAAAATAAAAACAAGCAAAACACACCAGAAAAAACGCATGTGCAGGCCAGGATTTGCCCAAGGGCCTATCAGTGTGCTACCCATGGCTATGTACATTTTTTCTGCTCCCTTTAGGCTGTGAGATTCAGGACGTTAGTCTTAGCTTTGTGAGGAACATACACATTCATGGAAAGGCAGCTAGATAAAGAACACATGCTGAAATTTGAGACAGGAAAACAGGAATGAATGCTGACGGTTTAAATGTCAAGAATCAGTGGTATGCAAATTCACTTGTGTTCATTACATTTCATTGAAGATTCATGTCAAAATGTGGTTTCCAGCCTTCCAGAATGAAGAGATAGAAGCGGCTCAAGGTCCACACAAAGAACTGTACTCCCAATTTTCAGAGGAAAATGGTTTTTCTTATCAAATCCTATGTACATTCTTCATCTATCCAGTGAAACTAAGCTCTATGCTTATCTTTACTTTAAAAATCTGGTCTTTTACTAAAATCCCTGCTTTCATAATTAACCCTCACAGCTCATGGCAAGTTAAGAAATGGCTCTTAAGAGCCAGACATGATGACACATGCCAGCAGTCCCAGCTCCTTGGGAGGCTGAGATAGAGTCCAAGACTGAAGCCAGCAGCCTGGGCTATGTAGCCGGACATGGTTAGGGGAAGAGGGGGAGAGCTAGGGATGTAGTTCGGCGGTAGAGCACCTGTACAGCATATATGAGGTCCTAGATTCAATCCTTAATGCTGCTCATTAAACTAAATGGTATTTATTATGAAATATCTTGCTTTTGGGAACTAACTCAATGTTCAAACAAGAAAGGCTTTAGTTCAAGTCCTAGTGTTAAGAGACAAAAATTGATATATAAAGCTGGTAAAACACAACTTAGTGCTTAAGAGGCACAAATTGAATATCCCTTGCTATAATCTGGATCCAAAAGTCTCATGTAGTTTGGATGTGGGGCAATACCTATGGAGACATGTACTTCTGGGAGTTGGGGCCTGCTTAGAAGGGTCCAGATGCTTGGGGACTGACTGGGAGCTATGTGTACTGGTTTGCTTTTCCTCCTATAGTTGGCTCTGTTCTGTCATGCTGTGATCTTTCTCTGGCTCCAGTTCTGCTATATAGTTCTACCATTTCCACCTGCCTGCCTGTTAATGGACAGTGACCTTCTGAAACTGTGGGCTAAAATAAATCTCTCCTCCCTTAAACTGTGGATGTTAGTTATTCTGTCCCAGCAATGAAAAAAATAACAAGACATCCCTTAATAGAAATGGTTGGGACCAGAAATGTTTCAGGTATTTTCAGATTCTGGAATATATGCATGTACATAATGAGAAATCTTGGGATTGGGACCTAGTCTAAACATAAAATTCTTGTTTCATACACATACATAAAAGGCAGGAAGTAATTTACAAACTTAGTAATTTTGTACATAAAAGTTTGTATACATAGACCATTAAACCTGTGTGTCACATTGGCCCTTAAAAAGTTTAAGATTTTAAAGCATTTTGGATTTCAGATTAGGGATATTCAACCTATGGCCATTTTATGTTCAGTTTTAAAATGAGAAGGTAGTTAAGAACATCTCTGATTTTAAGAATGTCTCTACAGTTAACACAGACAGCTGGGGATGTAGGCAGTTAGTGCTTGCCTAGCAAGACCAAGGTGCTGGGTTCAATTCCCTAATACCACATAAGCCAGGTATGATAGTGCACACAGGTAATCCCAGCACAAGGGAGGCTGAAGCAGAGGGTTGCCAGAGTTCAAGGCCAGCCTGGACTACATACTGAGTTCAGGACCAGCCTGGACTATAAATTGAGACCCTGTCTCAAAAACAAACACAAAACCCAAATAGCTTATGACCATAGTGGGAAAGCACAAACAAAGCAGAGAACAAAAGACGGAGAATAAAGATGCAAGGTTGCTGAGGTATATGCACCAATCCATTAGGAATGGGAATTTAAAACCCAGCTACTACACACCCACAGAATGGGAAAAACATTTGCCAGATACAACCCAGCCAGGGGACTACTATCAAGAATATACAAAGAACTGAGAAAAATTACTCTCCAAAATAAAGGACCTAATCAACAAATGGGAATTTGAAATGAATAAAGTTCTCAGAAGTCTGAATGGCTAATAAATACATAAAATAATGTTCAGCATCTTTAGCCACCAGAGATGTGCACTATCATGCAAAGAGGGCTGGGATGGATATAGCTCAGTGAACTGGGCCTAGGTTCAATCCCCAATAAAGGATTAAAACGAAGAAAAACCTCTGCAATTACAAATTACATATAAGATTGCCAAAATCTGTGACTAAAGCCAGTGCAACATGTATGAACTCTGTGCAAATAAACTAATTATAAAAACAAAGGAATAGAGATATTATGGGAAATCTGACTATCCAGTAGTTAAGGTACTATTGTTAACTTTTAAAATACAGCTATTGTGGCTGTTTTAGAAGTTCTTACCTTTCAGGTTGAAATAATGAAGGATAAAATCATTTGTTTGCCAAGTCTCCAAGTTATAAAAAGGCTGGGTAACCATAAATCGATTCATTATTCTGGTACTGACAGAGGGACCCTATTCCCTTATGTCTGAAATGTTCCACAGGAGTTTGAAAACGTGGATGGTTTTGGTTTTGTGGTACTGAGAATCAAACCAAAGGATGTGTGCATGCTAGGAAAGTCCTCTACCATTCAGATATTCCCATTAACTAAAAATTTTCAGAAAATGCTTTAAAACAGAGGTATAGTAGTATAAGGTTCTCAATCTCTTGACAAGAGCCTGAAAAAGTGACTCACCAACAGCACAAAACAAAAATTAGAACCTTGAATAACAGGCTCATCTAGCCTGCAAAGGCCCCTCTAAAAAACACCTTTTACAAATCTCAACCCACAAGCCTAAAGATGCAAGTTTCACCACTTCCCATTTTCACAGCTCCGTTTCCAAGCAAAGTAACAGAACAATCTAGAAAGTATTAAGAATTCGAGATCGACTTGTTCCTACAACTTGTTATCTGCCTTTCTTCCAAGCCAGTCTCATGTTTTAGTGCTGGGATTACAGGCAGCCATCACCACACCATTTACGTGATGCTAGCGTCAATCCAGGCCTTTGCATTTGTTAGTAAGCACTTTAACTGCTGTACTATTCCCCAAGCTCAACAAACTTCTAATTTTTGTCTCCCCCCCACCCCATTTTATTGATATGTACAAGTGCAGAATTTAAGGTTTACAATGGAGTTGAGCATTTTGTGCACATACATTTCTTGTCAAAGTGACAAGGGCTTTCCCACAAACTTCTAATTTTTACAGGCAGTTTAAGTCTTATGGAAGTACCCATCTCTACTCAGAAACATACAGTCATTTATAATGCAAAACTGACACTCCGGAGTTTTAATTTTTATGTGTAAATTTAAAGTCATGTCTAATAAATTAGTTAGCATATTTCAAAATAGGCAGTTATAGAAATAAAAACTGATTTAAGTTGCATACCACTTTTTTCCCAAACTCTTCAAAGTTGCCTGTGGAGCTCCTTTTTCCACACCCAATACTTGCCACTGGTGAATTTCAAAGTTTTCTTTGGAATCCTCTTCACAAGTTCTCATATTCTGAAAAAACATCCAGTGGCAATAATCCTCCTCTTTGTAGATACAGTTGATGTTTTGAAACAGCAACTCATCTGAAGCCAAGTCTAATGAACAAGGTATCAAAGTGGGCAAAAACAATTTAATAAAGAATTTTGTTTAACTAAACTTTCTGACTTTTATGATTAATTCATTTCTAGTACCCTGGGGGTAAAAATACCTCAATGTAATTTGGAAGATACACAACTGGTACAAGAGCTCTGGCTTTTCATTTCTGTACTGTTCTCACTGTAGCACCTGTCATGTTTTTACTGACTCTCATAGCCTAGGTACAACTATCACCGTCTGAACTATGTAAAATGCGAAAGCTCAGTAGTTGGGTTCCGTCTGCAGTAGTCTTGACTTTCTTCTTTTTGGTGGTGGCAGAGGTAGTCTTGAGGGTAGGGCCCGTGGGCTGCAGGGCTGACGTCCTGGCCCACCAACGTCTGGCTAAGCCGACCAGGCTGGGCCTGAACTCAAGATCCTCTTGCTTTCACCTCCCAGTATGCTGAGAAGTCAGGCCTGCATCACCAAGCCCATTAAGCAAACGTGTAGTGCCACAAAGTACATCTTGATATTAATAAATGGCTTGCATTGTAAACAAGGCTTTTAAAATTTTTTCTTGAGGTACTATGGATTGGAAATATTATCTTGCACATGCCTAAGCCCTCTACCACCAAGCCGAACTCTTAGCCTCTTTTATTTTGCGATGATACACTAAAATGCCTATCTCATGTTCCTCCTGCCTCAACTTGCTGAGTGGTTCAAATAGACAAGTGCCATCCTAACTAGCTAAGAATTACTTAATACACTTAACAGAAGAAAAAGGTTAGAAAATCAGTACAGCCATTTTACTAGTAAGATTTTGCTTTTTAATAATTTATTTAAATAAGATATTTGAAACAGTTTAGAAAAAGATTTGTATTTTATTTCCTTGTAAAAATCTTTACACATGCAGACAAACCAGTGTTAAGAAAGTATTCACCATCATTTAAACAAATAACCACTTAAATAGAACAATGTCTGCGATTTTTATCTGTATAAAAATAAGATACATTTTTACAGAATTCACGCTCCAGTTCTTATAGCAATAAACAATACACAACTATAATAAAGTACAATTGAACTTGACCATGGTTTTCAATTAGATACTGCTAGGGCATTTTAATGTGCAAAAAAATTTAACATTGTTCTTTTCAAGAGAAAAATGTCCTCAAGTGTTTCTAGAGACCTAGAGGGTTTTTAAAAAAATCAAATCCTAATTAATTTTCTTTTAATGAATTCATTGTGAGTCCATACATCATACGTAGATAGGTAAAACCAGGAATTGACGCAGGCTAAGAGGAAGAAAGTCAGCGCCTGTGCCTGCTATGTCCTGAGCGACTGCCACTATGGTGTTTGCCTTTATGGGACCTCTCAAAGGAGCGAGATCTTTCACGCCTGTCCCTATGATGTCCCCTTTCATGCCTGTGCTTCTTGGCAGCATCTGAGTGATCCCGAGACTTGCTCTGAGATCGAGAACGGGACTTTTTCCTCTTATGACCATGTCTATTTGAACTTTTTAAATCATCTCTGGCATGCTTGGCCTTAAGGTGAGGAGAACCATGATTATGATGTCTTCGAGGACTTTCACTGTGACTGCGGGACCTGCTTCTTGATCTTGAGCTGTACGTTCCAGATCGACTCCGCCTATTATTATAACTTAGATAATAAAAATTTTGAGGTTTAGATTCATTTTCTACAGGACATAGATCCTATTAGTTATTTAAGACAATCAGCGAAATCAACAAGGCAGGACTGATGACTTTTCTAAATGTCCCCGTCTATCACTCCTCTCACCCAAGCTTATCACACACTGGACAGTAATGTACAAACATTCTCTACTTTCCTAGAAGGGGAATAATTAGTTTTACCAAATATCTTAAGAACTATGCTATCTCTACATCCTTAAAAAGCTACCGAAGAGCCACAGGCGCTAATATACGTAAATCACAAGGTAACCAGGAAAATTCTCTGGCTTTGGATTACCTTATTGGTTATTAAGATAATGAAATATTTATACATTTTGTTAAGTCTAGCACAAATGGAAAGACATTATAAACAGGATATTACGTATTTCCACAGCATCCCTATACTTTAAAAAAAATAGGGAAAACTAATGCCATCAAGATATCCCATCCCCAACAAAACAAAATTATAACCAATTACCGCATGTGAAAAGCCTAGCCCTAGATCAGGTGTTAAAAAAACACATTCACTCTTCTTAGAAGAGCAATAACCTTTGAAGACTACAAATAACACTGCTTTTTCCAAGGAACAAGCAATATACTTACTGTCTTCTTGGAGTATGTGACCTAGAACGCGATCGTGTTCTTGACCTTGATCGACTTGCACTTCTGCTGTTTCTACTTCTCTTGCTGTCTTTTCTCACACTTCAAAAAGCACCAATATTTTAGTCAATGCTATAAAGTGAAACAAAACGTTTGAAAACTCAAGCCAGTTTTCTAACTTAAGTACTCACCCATTATAAGGGCTTTTGGACGCCTGCTGTCTATCCTCAGGTTCTTTTTTGACTGTCTTCACATTAACGGAGACAGGTGACTTTTCTTCAGCTTTTACTTCTCTTGGTGAGGCTTTCAGAAAACATAATAATGATTTCTTAACCACTGGGTTTAACAAAGAGCAAAAACTGTTTCTCAACTAAGTACTGTGCCTCCACATATCACCTTTGCCTGTCATGAGAACAAACAGTAAATGCTTCCTAACTTAACTATTTCCAGGCTACTAATGGGTGTTGAAACTTTCCAGTAACAATACATTTTATGTGCCCCCAGCTTCATCCTGCATTTATCTTACATGGTTTAGATGCTGGAGAAAATCCACCAAGTGTTGAAAGGGCTGGAGTTCCATCAGGATTCAATCCCTTTGCTTTTAATTTGGCTTCCTGTAAGGCTACTTTTCTTTTTTCTACTTCTTTTTCCAGTAATTCATAATTAGGCTGTGGAAGGAAAATGAAGTTAATTATTTCATTCTTAGTTATTTAGCTTCTTAGTACTGACAATATCAGCACCAAATTGAGCAAACAGAGAGTACCTTTTTTCTGGTATAAAGCCTAAGTGTCTCTATGCAGATTTCCTGGATCTCCTCTTCTGTAGTACCAAAAAGAAGAAACCAATGGGGACGAGTTGGCAATGGAATCTAAGCCAGAGAAAATGAGCTAGATTATTTTTTGCTGGTTTTTATTGGAGCTACTGATAACTTTTTGTTTATAGAAAACAAACAGGTTACACATACACCTACCTGAAGTGCTCTAGCTGCAAGGTAGATGCAAGCACATGCTATTGTCTCTGGTTGAAAGCGAACAAAAACATTGGTTCGAAGACTGTCATTCATATAATTCCTGAAAAATATTTCAACTATAAGCTTTGTATGTAAAGAAACCACTCCTGAAGCTTACATAAAATTGGAGGACTCAATCTACTTTATTCTTTTTTCTTCTCTTATATTCATAACTCCATATTCTAACAAGTAACAATTCGCAACTCAAAAAATTTAGTAAGAGTCTATTACTACAACTATTCTGTAGTCCTGTATAGGATCAAAGCCTCTTTAGATAATTCTGTATTACTATCTACAAAACATTGCTACTAACATTCTTTTATGTACTTCTATAAGAAGCAATGCTGGAAAGTCAATTCTGACTGACTAGTTTCAGAAAAGATAAACCACTCCAATTAATACTTCAAGCCATTAATCACTGACCATCTCTCCTTTATCCAAAATGAAAAGCAGTGTCAACCAAGTTCTTATTAACTGCGATGGGGTAAAAAGGCATTTTTAGTAAGAACCAAGCTATAATTTTACTTGAAAGCTAAGCTACATCAGAAGAATCTAGGTAGGGAAGTAAAAAGCAGTAAATATACAAAATGACCTGTTTACATACCTTTTTTGCAGCTCAGTATAAACAGAAGCAATCAACTATTTCAATTAATAAACTGCTGCGTTTTTAGTGAACCCCCCAATACTATAACGAATCTATAAATTATTTAGGCTGAAACTGAAGATTTCATAAAAATCCTTACCCCCCCACCCCCATAAAAGTAAAATCTGGGCTTTAAAGAACACATTAGCCATGCATTTTACGAAAGCAACGAGACTTTTTAAATATTACTAATATTTACTGAGTGTGAAAGATGTATGGCAGTCACAAAAAGATGTATCTTGCTGGTAAGTCAGGACATAAAATGATTCAAGTCTTACACACCAATAACTTACGATAGCTTGAGAGATGGAGTTGTGGCTGAACCACAACCTCCTTGCTTGACCTTAGCCAGTACTGTGAATCACACATCTGTATCTCATGGTCCAAATTCAATAGCATTTAATACTAACTTCTCTTTTTAAAATAAAATGCTTACTGTAGTATTATTGCCTACACTAGCACAGCAGCTATAAATCAATCCATTAATGAACTGGTGCCCATTTAAAGCTGCAGGTTGTAGCTCTTATGTAGAGTTCATTCTATACACACTACAAATAGAAATTTAGTCAAACTCCTAGTTTAAAAAACCATTTACTTCATAATGGCTGGACAACAAATCTATCAAAAATGAACTATTCATTTTGATAGTTACAGGTATACATTAAATACACAGGCATGTTGAATAGTTACTTCTAGAAGCAAATATACAAATCCTTTTGACACCCCGACAGAACTAGAAGATGCTGCCAGATGGATATGGACCACTTCAGTGAATCTCGGATGAGAGCTTGCACTGGATTGGCTGGAGAGCAGGGCAGCCAATCAGGCCATCCTGAGGTCATGGGCTGAAGTGCAGAGGGCAGAGTTCTATGACTTACCATCATGGACTACCCTTTAATTAAAGAGTAGAAAAAAGAACAAAGTTAAATTGAGTTCTCCATTAAAAATAATTAGTCAAGCCAAGAAAACAGGAAGCAGAAATAAGCATTATTTATTTACCTTTTGGTTAAAAAGCAAAAACAAAAATACCCCCCCAAACTTATGTCATTACTTTGGAAAAGGAAAATGAAACTTACTTTATTTCTGCTTCTGTTTTCCTGGCTAGGAAAGAAATGTAAAAAAGCAACTTACCAGGCAGTTTGAACCAGGGTTTGATTACGTTCACATTCTAAGACTTGTAAATACATAACAATGATCTGAAGGACAAGGGAAAAAAAGCCAGTTTAGCATATTTAGGATGTAACATCTAATATAAAGTAAAACTATAAGACTCAAGTTCTAATTCATAAATTTCACAGACAATGCAAACCAACCTAAAATGTAGTTAAGATCCAATGTGAGTTATTATTTAGTAGATTCTATAAAACTTATGTTTAAATGTTCCAAAGTAACAGAAAAAACTGTGGACAATCAGCTCAATTAAAAAAAAATAAATCAGCAGCAGGGCATGGTGGTGCAAGCTTGTAATTCCAGCACTCTGGGAAGCTGAGGCATAAAGATTGCAAATTTGAGCCCAGAGAGAGCAATTCAGAGGCTACATTTGGGCTGGAGGAACAGTTCAGCAGTTAAAGCATCGGACTATTAGTAAGCTCAAAGCCCTGCGTTCATCTCCCCAGAACCACGGCATGGTGGCATATACCTATAATCCTAACACTTGGGAAGCCAAGGCAAGAGGACTGCCATGAGTTCAGAACCATCCTTGACTACACAGCAACGCCCTGCCTCGAAACAAATTGGTAGATAAACAGACTATATGTTAAAATAGTGACAGAGGCACGCAGTCCCAGCACTCCGGGAGGTCTGAGTCAGGAGGATTCCAGAGTTTGATTCAAGTCTGCAACAGACCAAGCTCCTGTCTCAAAATCAAAAATAAAAATGGGCTGGGAATAGACACTATTTCTAGTATCACAAAACAGAGGGGAGAGGGCAAAGGACGTTGTCCAGAGTAAAGTCCAAGTCCAATCTCCAGTACCACAAACAAAATACCTTTTGACATAGAGATTTCATTAGGGATGGGCACTGTACTAGATTATTTATTTCCCAAGGAACATTGTACAAGTCCTAAAACGCTATGGAAACACTGCTTAAAGTTACATACCAGGCTCCAACAGTAAGCTTGAGTATTACAGTAAGAATCAAATACTATTATCTCTGCAAAAAAGCTTATCACACTTTAGTGTGGTAAATAAAAGTTTACATAAATAAGCACCTCAATTTGTGTCAAGTGTTTCTGGACCTGTATGATCATCACTCATTCTGTAATTGTAGTAAAATAAAAACTGAAGAGATACCTGCCCATGTCAACAGGTAACAGCACAACCGAATTTCTATCCTATAGTCCCAACTCAAGCACCCAAATCTTGCAACCCCTAAGCTATTGCTCACATCAGTGAAACGCTTTTCTTTTTAAAAATAGAGATGTTCAGAATATCTATCAACTTTCCAATAGTGGTTAACAGTGGGCAGACACCAATTTATTTTAGTATTCTGTAGTATGCTAGGTACTTTAGCTACATGTTTATACTTCAGAACAAGATATTCCACCACCTTTTCTAGGTGGTTAAAACTGGGACTTAGCAATAGAAGCAAAAAGTCAACAAAACCCCCCCAACCCCCCCCCCCTTAGTATCTATTGGTATGGTTTGGATTTGGAGTAAGTATCCCCCAAAAGCCTCATGAATTTGGACGTAGTGGGATAAGTAGAACTGTGTTATCGGGAGGTAGGGCCTGGCGGGAGAGGCCAAAGCTTGAGGCTTGACCTAGAAAATTGCTTCAACTGGTTGAAACTGGGGTGTGCCCCAGGGAGAGCTTTCAAGTGTTTGTGGGCCAGGAAGTGATGAAGCAGCACCCACCCTGGGTGTGGGGAAGCTCAACTGGCAACCTGAACTAACTAATGTCAGGAAGAAACATTATTACAGCTTTTTCCCAGGGAGAGACCCCTAGCCTTGCCAGAGTCTCCAGACATCAGCCTGACTCCTGCCTTACTTGGTTTCTGTCTGCAATGGTGAAGCTGCTCTTAGCCTCTGCCATGTGCTTCCCCCTTGCCTGCTGTCCAGGAGTGGACTATTCAAGACCTTCTGAAACTGTGAGCTAAATATATCTTTCTTCCCTTAAATTGTGGATGTCAGGTACTTTGTCCCAGCAACGAATAAGTAAAACTACAGTATCTATGATCACACAATAAAGAGTGAAGATCTGAATCTTATATGCTGACTTCCATTTTATTTATCTCAACATCCAAGTAATGCCTTTCAAAATCAAAGTTAACTCAAATATATATAAAATATGCTCAAAACTTTAGCAAACCCCTAATACTTACGAAATAGAATTTTTCTTTATTCTACAACTCACCTTATGGGGATGCTTGACATGAACACAAAATCCCAACTCCTTTAGCACCCTCCTCTCTGCCTTGATAACTTGATTTTTGGTGTTAATGTAGTTCTGATCAAGAATCAGGGGGCTTGGAGTCCTACAGTTTGTAAGAAATAAAATCAAAACTGTTTTGCACATCCAAAAAATTGTATTTGTGGCATCTCCGTTTTCCCTTCCAACCAACTATTGGCAACAGAAACCAGCTTTTTTAAACTCCTGCAAACAAGTTAAAGCATTAATCTTATGCTGTCCAAGTTATACTAATTTAACATTTAATCTATACTTATATTCCTAAAGGAACTCTAACAACAATACAAAAGTTACTTAGATGCTCCTGCATTTATTTACCCATGTAGAGTTTGACCTACATCTGTGTATTTATTAACTATAGTGAAACTATCACCGTACACGTCATTAGGCTCTAGACTTTGCAGGGACAAACTAACACGTTTTCAAAAGGGGGTAATTTGTTTAAACTAACTGCTTTATCCTCTGCTTAAGAAAAAAGGCTGAAGCCTGAAGATTTTATCAACTGCCAAAGGAAATAAGTCCAGTTCAAAACTTAGAACTATTTTTTCAGACCCAGGCCTAAATCTGTTGTAGGCAGTTTAGTGTGAGGTACAAAAAAACCAAGACAATGAAGGAAAGAGAACGCATAGAGTCTTTGTGCCAAATTTTGATAACCTTAAGTTTCTATGATGCTCCCCATGTCAATGGCTCATGCTCTGAAAAGTGCATTAAAAATAACATTGTTTTGTTTTTAATTAAAAAATTCTTTCCAATTAGAGTAAGACTCTTGACTTTAATCTATAAAATTTACCACTTACACGAGCATTGTTAGATCCAAACAATAAAAACAACAAAAAAAAATCATATTAAGACATCAAATTCATGGTAAGATTATGACTGGAACACTGAAATCATTTTTCTCCATATTCATTCCATTATCATCTAAAAGTTTTAAGAGTTTTTTGCTCTGAACACATCATCTGTTTTTCTAAGATGATCATACTGAGTATCCCACTGTGTATACTTACTACAGAAAAATGTGACTTATCATTTTAAAAATAAAAACCTAAATATATCTACACAAAGGGTTAGAAAACATTGTGAAATCAGAACTACATCAATTATCCTCTCTGGTGACATACATAAGAGCAAAAACCAAAAGAATTTCCTTATTTTCTCTCCCAAAAGTATCATAGTAACTGTAATACTGATTATTGCTAGTTATTTTACATTTACTTTTCAATTACATTAAACAAAAGTGAGCAGACATGAAAAAATGAAAAATAAGTTCAATTCCTATGACAGCTACAATAATGTGTGGTATATGGCCTCACAACTGGGTGAATGGTCTGCTTTCTAACATTTGATGACACTGATGAAGCCTCAGGATACAAACTTCTTTGAGAAAAAATATTTTTTAATTCAAATTATCCAACATATACAAAAACACAGCAAAGAGGACTTGCTAAGTCTTTTGAGTTCTTAAGCTTTACCATTATCACAGAAGGTTTGAAAAGAAAATCACATCAACTTCACACTTTAAAATGACCCATCAGAGTAACTGATGGTTACTCTTTAAAAAAGGTGGTTATTGCTCCCCTTCAACTAGCACTTAAGAGATTAAAACAGCTGCACACAACTCAGAGCCTTCTGTGCCCCAGACAACAAACATTACTTTATAATCCCTAAATATATTTCATGAATATAGTTTTATAAAGGTAAAAGTTGTCTTACTTTTGCCCATTTATGTTGAAAGATTATCCACACCTCTCACTAAGAACCTGCTTTATGAGTTGCCTTCAAATGATGGTTAAATTCATTCCTTCTGGCAAGTAAGCACTTAAAACACTGTGATTTATGATTACTACCTGGTCTCTCTGATTAGCCCAACTAATCAGTTCTACTTATTTTCTATCCTCTCTGCCTTGTTACTGTATTTTTTTTTGTGTCAAAACCTCAGTGACTTCAAAACAGACTGAGACAACATAATCCACTATTTTACCACAGTTCAATTATATACTCAACTTGTTGGGTAGTCCTAAAGTTAACTCTGTGGCTACAAAATCTGATACCTTCATTTTGCTCATTCCATTTTCCTTCCCAAACAAAAGAAAGCATAAAGAACATAAAATTCCACTGCCTTGCAATGATTGATATCAAAAATAGAAAACTACCCCTCTGAAGCAAACTAGTAGGCTCAAGAAAAATTCATTAAGTAACATAACAATCAGTTAAGTGTTTCTTTAGGTAACAAAATATTTAACAAAGTATTCACTAGTTTTTCATAGCAACGTATTAGTTGAAGATAGGCTTGCCAGGCTGGAGGAACACAGCCAGTAGAGTGAAGTGCTTGCCTAGCTAGCACTGGACAGCTGTTGAACTGGATTTGCGAGGTACCACCCGCCTATAATCCCAGCATTCAGGAGGCTGAGGTAGGAGGACTGCTGAGAGTTCAAGCCCAGTCTGAGTTCAGGAGTTGCCTGGACTAGAGTGAGAAAAACTCTCTCTCTCTCAAAAAAAAAAAAAAAAAAGGAAAGAAAGGCTTGCTGGAACCTGTTCCAAATAAATAAATGTTGTTTGCAAATATGAAGTTTGAAGAAGCAGTATTTTAAAATTTTTCATCTATTCAAAGAACTCAGGAATGATTTATTATCAATCCTCAAAACTAGCAAATCCACCTCCTTGTTTAAAGGTTATATTGTTAAATTTTTCTGATTAATTCATGAAACAACTTTTAAACTTTAGAAATCTTGGTGTTTAGGCCTTAGAAACTTACTTCTCTTTGGGATGACTAAGTAAATACAACTCAGTTAAAAAATAAGAATTAGGGAGTTCAACCATGGTATAATATTGATGGTACTACTTCCTTATTTATGTTGTACAAGGACAGACTTTAAAACTAGTTCTTCAGACCAGATGGGCCACATTAAGGAGGTGGATTGCTACTTCACACACAGAAACTTGTAATGCCATGTCATACAAAGTGGCAACATTCCTTAGAGGTATTTAAACAAGCAGAAGTCCACTGTTGTAGCTACAGAAATGAAACTGCAGTTGGTGAATTAAACGACAGTACAACTTAATATCCTTCTACCTCTATCTCAATACTATGCAAATACACAACATGGTCCCCGGTAAGAATGATTAAACTAGTCTTTGAAAAGTACACACCTCCTTTTATGCAGCCTTAAGAGTATGAACACGGTCTCTTTTTATAAAACTACATAAAACGCAACATTCTCTTTAAATTCAGCCACACAGCATGAACTTCAACGAGAATAATCAAAGTACAAAAAAACCCAAAGAAGGAAAGGCCAAATAACAGGCAGATTAGGTACTTTACAAAACAAAACCCCAAAAAACTTCTATGGTGATTTTACCGTGTACCCGAGACTCCAAAGACAATGACCTAACATAACATCTACATGTCTCCCCAGTAACTATCAAGTTACACAATACAGTTATGCATAAATTGTGCTAAAACAAATCAAGACGAGCTGATATACTGATATAACTGCTATAGCCAAAATGTAATGGTATTTTCTAAACCTATATAAAACAATACGATCAAACTATAGTTCTAATAACTTGGACAGCAAAGACAAAAGCTTTTAACAAGAAACAGGAGTTTTTCTAAATGGTTCACCAGTGGCCAACCTGTTAGTCCCCGATTCCAGTGACCTATTCTCAGAGCACTGGCTTCTCCTTGGGGATTTTCGATACTTCACTCACTGTTGCCATGACGACAGCTTCATCTCTATGTACCACTCCACATCACCCAGGCTTTGGTAAATGTAGCTGGTCGCTGTATAGTCGGTTGCAAGGGAAAAAAGAGTTGAAGTTAATAACATATACAAGTTACGTGCCAGAGTAAACTTGTAATATGCATAGAAACTTTTACATCCTTGCTTTAAAAAAAAAGAAGGGGCTTCCATGCAATTAAAAAGTCCTTTTAAATTTCATGCTATAATCAGACTTCATAAAATCAATTTCTCTGTAATAATGACCAAAAAGAAAATGCACTGTTACATCAGACACAGCAGTGAGATGGGATTATTTTAAATTTCAAGGATTTTTTTTGGTTCAAAAGACCCTATCCAGATATCCCAGTTAGAAAGTTTAATATCACAGGAGAACACAAAAAGATAATTATGTGAGATATTGATAGCTGGCTCAATGATTCAGACTTCCAGAAAACTACCCCTTTTAAGCAGACTCCCTTTTTCTAAAGATCCATGTGTTAGTATCTTTTTTCCTCAAAACAAACTGAACAGTCACATCACCTAAATCCAAGTTTAAACTCAGACCATGCTAAATACCAAATTAAAATCTACTTATTTGCCAACACCTGCCCACCTAGAAACTAAGGTACTTTGAATTGAAACAAAAATTAACTTTATTCCTGACACAGGGTAACCGAGAAAAAATTGGTGAGAAAAGTCTAGGCACAAAAAAATAATGATATGAAAAGCATCTGGACAGTAGTATTTCAGACCGTTTGGGTAGGCAAATCACTTTGAGTAGACTAACAACTTTAAAGTCACTTTAGTATTTGCTTGTCTGCATTCCACTACCACCAACTTTTAATTCCATCAATAAAGCAACTTAGGCAGGATATTGATTTGGCACTCAACACCCAATCTCTAGAACAACATACAGTACTTATAACTAGCTCCTTTTCGGACTAGGTACACATTGCTCTAACATCACCATCATTCCTTAAAAAGTAAAAACAAAAGCTAATAATCTACACTACAAATATCCTTCTACAAGGGATACTAGAAAACACCTGTAGATATAAGAAAACCCAGCCACAAACTTTTTTTGCACGGCTTCAAATAAACAGAGGTCCACATAAAATCATTAGGGTATCACAACATCTAGAAGATACTATTTTTATCTGTTTTCTTACAATACAAATACTACTCAAATTTATGAGTTACTTTTCTAATCTACTCACTGAGACTGTATCCAACCAAAACACAATACCTGTTTAATCGCTTTGAATTCAAACTTCAACCTTTATCATCCTGCAGTCCTTTCACATCCGGTATTATGCGATACATTGTAGTTCAATGTTGTGCGGTACTTTAACAAAAGCCAACCTCTATCGATGTAGAAAAACAATCTACACAGAACTTTGCCACAGTAACAACTTGAACTACAGTGTTTAATGTCCAGACTTCAGAGGGGGAGGGAAAATAACTTACAGAATACACTCACACTTGGGCCAAACGTATTCCCTTTCTTGTTTAATCTTAAACCAATGGAATGGCTTCACAGCACTCTTAGGATTGTCCATAACTGCAACTGCCTCTATAAACTTGGATAACTGGTTAATTGTTTTTTTTTTTCCAAATCAATTGCAGTATCAGAGTTTCTATGTGAATTTTAACACCTAAGTCAGTTTTGCATCCATACTGACTTTCGAAGAAAGGTATTTTGATTTGGTGTTTGGTGAACAGTACAGCAGTACCAAGAGATGTTATGTTCAATAATGCCAATCTTACCTTTTTCCTCTTAACTGGCGGAGGTGGTGAAATACATTAATCACATCTCTTATTCTTCTAGGTGCTTCTTCAATTTTTGATGCAAGATTAATACAGGCCATGGCAACAATCTGAAACAATCCACGAGTGGACAAAAATAATTACACTACTGAACTATAAAGAAACTACTAAGAAAAAGCACCTCTTTTCTCAAAGTCTAACCTTCAAAACACAAGAGGGACACCTTTTGGCTAAATACTAAAATTGCCGTTTCCAGATCACAGACTTATCAGCTATGCTAATATCTTGTTGCTAAACTCCTAACTCTGGACCCAGAATCAGGTCTCACGGGCGCTGTGCAGTTAAGTTTAAAACTGATTCTTGGTAAGAGTTCACGTGGACTCAGGATCCATTCTGTAAGTTTCTGAATCACACGCTGAGGGTCCCCGCTTTTTGGCAACCGGGGAGAGGTACAAAGGCCCAGACTAACCACTCCCTTTCAGGGAAAGCTGGCTGCCATCACTACTACCGCCTCCTTCCCGTTTCCGGATGAGGAACTCACTGTTCACCCGCCTCCGCGATGCTTACCTCGAAACTGTGCTTCACGAAGGACTTGGAGTAGAAGAATCGATGAAACAACACCTGCCCCGTTGCCATCGCCACCTGCAGACGAGCAAGAAGAACGGAAGCGCAGGGGTCAGGCGGGCCCGCACCAGGCGGCGCCGCCATTTTGTGCCGCGCTCGCCTCCCTTCCCCCTCCCGCCGCCCGCCAGGACTCCCGCCGGGCCGACCCGGAAGGCCCGCGGAGGCACCGACCTGCGGGAGCCGGAGGAGGATGCCGGCGGCCTGGATGAGCTCGCAGCCCAGGATGCGCAGGTCCGTCTCGCTGGGCAGGTCGAGCCCGTCCTGCATGGACGGCGTCGGCGAGAGCCTCTCCTCCGGGATCAGCGAGTGGTCGATGGTGAGAGAAACTTCCGAGTACAGGCGGTCGCCGATCAGGATCCCTCCCGTCGTGGTGGTCGTCGTGGTCGTCGTGCCGGAGCTGGAGCCGCCCGCACTCGGGGCGGCCGACGAGGCGGCGGCGGCGGCGGTCGAAGTCGGGTGAGGCCCGGACGCCATACTCTCAGCGAGCTGCACGCACGCCCGACGCAGCCGGAACCCGGAGCGAAACTAACCAGCGTTCTGGGCGCGACGGACGTTCCCGTGACCGCCGGGCCCGGGCCGCCTCACGCCGCGTGCGCCTCCGCCCTGACGTCACCACGCCGGCCGGCGCGCGCCAACGAGTCCCTCCCGGCCGCGCCCGCCCCGCGCTGGGCCGCCCCTGGGGACGCGGGGCCTGCGGCGTGTCACCTTGAGGGCCGCGAGGCCGGGGGTCCTCTCTCCGGCAGGCCGAGCCCGCCTGGTGTGTGATGAATTTAGCCCCAGAAATAAGAGAATTTTACCAAAGTAGCTGTCCTCAAGGTACAATCGGCAACATTTACTCTCGTGTCTGCGTGATTTTAGGAATCGTTTAAAACCGGTGTTCCTTCTCCAGTGAATTTTCGTGTTCTCGGGGTGCGGGGACCCCAAGTCCTAGGGGGACGGTCAGGGCGACCTTCACCCTCGCTGGAGGGTGGCACGTGTTAACTTTGGTGTCATGGAAGGACGAACTTGTAACTAACTTAACGGGACCGTCGCCTGCTGGAGAGGGCTACCGTAAAGTGTCTAGGAAAGCAGACACGGGAGCCCTTCGGTTCCAGATGGAAAGCTTTCTGAGGGGCGGCGGGCCCCTGTGGTGAGGAAGTGGGGCGAAGGTTCAGTAACGACCGGGAGGCGAGCCCGGTTGCGAAACTCCTGCCGGTGACAGCTATGACGCTTTCTGTAATCTGGAAAATCCCTGGTTCCAAAAATAATCTTAGGGTGAGGACTTTACAAAGATAATATGTGATTGTCGCAGTTCGGGAGAATGGGAGAGGTCAATCTTGTTTTTTCTTCTGATTATAGGAAGTAGTTCTCAAATGTATCTCAAATTTGAAGTAAAAAAAAGATTTAACCCTGACCTCAGCCCACTATGATCTTCTGACACCTTGTCTAGAGATGCGAAATACCATTACCTTCTATTTACATAGACGGATTCGTGCTTTGTTCTGTTTTGAGACAGGGGCTTGGCATTGTAGTCCGGGCTGCTCCTGAATGAACTCACTGTGTAGCCCATGCTGACCCTGAACACAAGGCAATTCCGCCTTAGCCTTCTGAACGCTGGGATTATAGGCGTGTGTGCCACCACACCCAGTTTAGACGGGGATTAAAAGGCTTAATTGGCTTCGTTGTAAAAAGTATGTAGAATCTTGGATCTGTAGGATAAAGGGAATTTGAATACATTTTAGCATTTGTCAATGATGTCATTAAAGCAAAGCATAACCATTTTTTAAAATGGTTTATGTCCACTGGGTACTGGGGAACAAGCCCAAGGGGGCTCTACCATTGAGCTGGTCTCCAGACCTTTTTAGTTTTCATTTTGGGAGAAATGCCGAGGCTGGCTTTAAAGTTTATCCTCCTGCCCTAGTCTCTTGAATAGCTAAGCTTACAGGCATGCACCACTGTACCTGGCCTGAGGAGCTACTGATACAAATCTATGTTTAAGTTTTACCTGCAAAAGTTGATAATGTGTTTCAGTTTTACACATCCTCTGATTGGCATGTCCAGCCCAAAGAGTGCCATTCTTAATGCTATCTAAACATTTAAGCTTCTGTGTTTGCCTCTACTGTCCTTGCTAGGCAGGCTCTTTAACCACTGAGCTATTCCTCCAGCTCCTCTCCTGCCTTTTTTGAGGCAGGATCTCAGTAAATTGCTAAATTGCCCAGACTGGGTTTGAACTTGTGATGCTCCTGCCTCAGCCTCCCAGAGCACTGGGATTATAGGCTTGTGCTACCTGTTGCAGTTTAGATGTCACCTCTTTTAGCTTTCTAATGAGTCTGCTTGCAAAGAATCTTCTCTCCCAAATATTTGATAGAGATTTAAAATATTTTAACTGACTTATAGATTATTCTAGGTTTGTTTAAAAGCACATTGGGGACTCGAGGAATGGCACAGCAGTTGAAGCGCTTGCTAGCAGGCATGAAGCCCTGAGTTTGATTCCCCAGTACCACATAAACAGGGTGTGGTGGCACATGCCTGTAATCCCAGCACTAGGGAAGATGAGGCAGGAGGATTGCCTTGAGTCCAAGGCCAGGCTGGACTGCAGAGTGAGTTCTGGAACAGTGTGTGCTACAAAGCAAGACCCTATCTCTAAATAAATAAGTAAATACAAATTGATGATATGCCAGTTTCCTTGTTTGATAAACCACGAGTGTGTAAGACATCATTGAGGGGCTGGAGGAATAGCGGAATAGCACAGCAGGAATAGTGCAGCAGTTAGAGTGCTTACATAGTAAGCACAAGGTCTTGGAATTTGATTTCTTAGCTCTACATCAACTGGGTATGGTGGTATACACTTATAATACTAGTATTCTGTGATCCCAGTATTTACGAGGCTGAGGCAAGAGGATTACTTGTGAGTTTGAGGCCAGCCTGGGCTCCATGGTGAGTTCAGGATCACCCTGAACTACAGAGCCAAGACATTGTATCAAAAAAAAAAAAAGATAGTATCATTGGGAAACATTAAGAGAATGGTATATGGGAATGCTACTTTTGTGACTTGTCTTATTTTAAAGTGAAACCTAAAACCCAAAAATGTTAATTGATTATATGCTCCATTGAAATGTTAGGCTTCAAATGAAATTACCACTTATATTTGTTATGAATTAAAGAGTAATATAATTTACTTTTAAGGCTTTTCTTTGTATGTGTGTGTGATACTAGGAATCAAATGCAGGGTCTTTGTACTGATCCCCTGAACTCATTTTTATTTTATTTATTTATTTATTTTGAGACAGCATCTTGCTCTGTAGTCCAGGCTGGTCCTGAACTCACTGTGTAGCCTCGGCTGGCCTTGGACTCCTAGCAGTCCTCCTGTCTCAGCCTCCCAAGTGCTGGGATTACAGTCATATACCATCATGCCCAGTTTTATGTGATGCTCGGGAATTGAACTCAGGGCCTTGTGCTTGCTAGGCAGATGATTTAACCACTGTGCCATTCCTCCTGCCCCTCATTTTTATTTTTTTATTTTGAGACACGGTCTCCCTAAGTTGCTGAGTAGTCCAGGATGGGCTTCAACTCGTAGTGTTCCAGTCTCAGCTTCCCAGAGTGCTGAGATTATAGCCTCTGCCATCAGGCTGGCTATTTTTAAGACAATTTCTTAGTGGATTTTTTTCTCTTTTTAGAGAGTAACTGCCTCTCTGACTATTTGCTTTATTGTATCTTGATACATTTCATATTATTTTTACCTTGTAGGTTCATGGTGAATCCAAAACAATGATCACAGTATAAAAAGGAGAAGTCCAGTATGTGTGGGAGGGGAATATTACTTATCCTCTAGCAGCATACCTTTCCATTTTTAAAAAAAATTTTAGAATGTCACAGAGATTGCACAAGTTCTCTGCGAAGCATACACCCTGCCACTTTCACCCACCCCTTACTTAATAAAACAGGGTATTATGTTTTGGCTCTGTAATGTCTCCCAACAGTTTGGATGTTATGCATTTGATGTGCTGTAAGGAGGTGCAGCCTGATTAAGAGAGTTGATTCATAGATATGTGGCTGGAAACAGGTGTGTGATAAGTTAAACCACAGGCGTGTGGTCTGGAAGGACATAAACTCCTCCCCAGCTTTATCTGAAGGCCCCTTATTCCTCCTCGTGTGATGCTGTGAGGAGCTGTTCTCTGCCAGACCCTTCCTGCCATTGTCAGCCATCCCTTCAATTGTGGGTGTTGAGTAATGTCTCCGAGTATCTTCATAAGTAACTAAGATACAGGGTCTTCTTAAGTTGGCCATACTTGACTTGAATTTGTAAACTTGTCATCCTCTTACCTTGATCTTGTGAGTACTTGGGATTACTAGATTGAGTATCTGGGATGTGCCAACTAGCTCCCACTTCTCTATGTTTAATGTCTTTTTCCGGAGGCCCTGACCCACACCCTACCTCCTATATTTGGTGGTCATTGCAGAACCACCCAGAACAGATCCACAAGTCTGTACCAATTTCCTACTCCCTTCTGACCATACCATTCAAAATATCCAAAAAATAAGACTGTCTTCATTGTATCTCCAGCTTTAACAAAATTGAAAGAGACCAATCAACATTTTATAACTTTTGCTCAGCATTAACTTATTTTAAATTTAAATTCAGAATTTTAAAAAATATCTACCACTAGCCTGGGTGTGGTAGTATATACAACTATAATCTCAGCGACTGGGTGGCTGAAGCAAGAAGAACACAAGTTTTAAGATTAGCCTGGGCAACTTAGTGAGGCCCGGACTGAAAATAAAATATAAAAAGGGCTAAAGCCACGACCAGTGTTTCAGGACTATAATCCCAGCATTCTGAGAGACAGAGGCAAGAGAGTTGCAAGTTGAAGCCCCACCTGGGCCACTGATTGACTCAGTGAGATCACTCAAAACTAAAAGACGGGCTGAGGAATAGCTCAGTATGAGTACCTAGGTTTAATACTTGTTACCAGAAAAAAAAAAAAAAAAGGCAGCGGGGTGGGGAGTCGGGGGGAGGAGATGGACAGTACTGAAGATGTCGCTTCGTGTAGCTTGCTTACCTGGAATCCAGGAGGCCCTGGATTCAGTCACTAGTACCATGACAAATCCTGAGGATGGAGAGCAGTGGAGCTAGTAGCCCTGCTCCACAAGATTAGTTTAAGAATGAGAATTTTAAAAGAATAAAAAAAGCCCAGTTGTGCATCAGTGCATGAAAGGAAAGGAAACCCCGTGATGAAGTTCCATTTTTGAGATTTCAATATGGCCATGCTTTAGAGCTTCAGCTAGGACTGGAGGTGTGCACTACCATGCCTGGCAAGAACCAGAATTTAATAACGCCAGGAAATAGTCTAGCCTAAGAGCAAATAAAGTGCAACTTCCCACCTAGAAAGACTTATACTTGTTTTTTTTTTTTTTCTCTTTGAAACAGGATCTTGCTTTGTAGTCCATGCTGGTCCTAAACTCACTATGTGTCCCAGGCTGGCCTTGAATTCATGGCCATCCTCCTGCCCCAGCTTCCCAAGTGCTGGGATGACAGGCATGTGCCACCATGCCCAGTTTATGTGGTGCTGGGGAATGAAACTCAGGGCCTTGAGCTTGCTAGGCAAGTGCTTTAACCACTGAACTATTTCTGCAGCCCATGATCTCTATTTATAATACAGGGGAATGGCGCACACAAAGACAAAGCATTAAAGGTGACCAAAAGTACAAACAGTGGGCAGAGAAAAGGAAATCATCATCATTCATATCATCAGGGAGAAATAACCTTAAAAAGCTGTTAATCAAATTTCTGTGACAGCAGAGACCACATGGCACTGGACTTTATGTAACAATTATTTGTGTGAGTTAAATGTTTTTCTTCTGGTCTTCTGGCAGTTATATGACCATACTCATTCTGGTCAGCTGCTTTCCTCATTAAAAATAGATTTACCCTGAAAGTGGTTTATGATTCACAATTAGGCATACACTATTCAGAAATCTAGTAGCTGTAGAGTAGGTAGTATGGTGTTAGCTTTGTTGAGAATTAGTCCTGATATTCAGCAAACATAGTTTTCTTATCTTCACAGTGAAGGTGTCTCTCTGGGCCCATTGCAGGTCTGAATTTCTTTGTCTGTGGTCATTCAGATATCTTGGAGCTCAGACTCATCTTCGTTATTGATGGTGTTGTTTCCCCCCACACCAACTCCCATCCTTGCACATGCTTTACCACTGAGCTGTAGCCTTACTGGGCCTGCCCAACCCACAGCCCACAGGCCATATGTGGCCCAGGATGGCTTTGAATGTGGCCCAACACATTTTGTAAACTTTCTTACAACATTTTGAGATTTTTTTGGTCATCTTATTGGTTACTTGCTATCTTAGTTAATTTCATTGCTGTGACAGAATACCCAACATCCACAATTTAAGGGACAGAAGAATCATTTTAGCTCAGCCTTTCAGAAGGTCCTACATAGTCCATTCATGGTGCAGCTGGCAACAATGAATGCATATGGCCGAGTTGGAGAGCTGCTCAAGGCATTGCAGACAGAAAGTGAAGCAAGAGCCAAGTAGGTATCTGGAGACTCAGGCAAGGCTGAGCTTTTCCCAGGAAGAAGCTGCAACAATGTTTAAGCTCTGATTGGGCCCCTTACAGCCAAGGTGAATGTCCCTCCCTCATTTCCACAAATCAGTAACATCTGAAAGCTCTGCCCAGAGCACAGCCTAGTCACAACAAGTTGACATAATTGTTCTAGGACAGACTTCAAGTATCTGCTGCCCCTTCTAGCCAGTTCCACAATTATGCCACCACATCCAAATACATGAGGCTTTTGGCGGGCACACCGGATCCAAACCTTAGTATTTTCATACACTATATTAGATATTTTATATATTAATTAAAATAATTCTTCAGTCACTGTGGCCCAAGGAGGCCAAAGGTTTGGACACCCATGCCCCTGGACTCCTTATATCTGCTTTATTCTGTTTTAGACTGTTTAAGTCCTCTTGGACCTTTTGTAATGATTAGTCCTGATTGTCAACTTGATTAGCTTGAGAGACAACTGAGAGACTAGTTAAACACACATCTGGGTATGTCAGGGTGGATCATGGGATTGTAACCCTGGGGACTGCATCTGGCCCCTGGCCCCTTCCCCTTGAGCTGTTTCCCTGCCATCTGCTTTCCAGATGCCATGGGTTAAAAAGCTTTACTCTGTCATAATTTACCATGATAGTTCTGCATTGGAACCAGTTGAAACTGCTTAGACCCACTAAACTTTCTCCTTTAAGGTGACTGAACAACAAGAAACTGACCAATGCACTTGCTCCAAGGAAGGAAATTATTCTTGAATCTTCCTGTTCTGTTGTTCAGACTGCTGCCATAAATGCTGTTACCTCAGGCTCCAAGATCATTTCAGTAGCTTTCCAAATGGCTTTGCCTCCTGCTGTGATTTTAATCATGATTATTTTTGAAAGGCCCAAGTATTAAAGGTTTGATCCCCAGTTTAGCATGAACAGGGAATGTTGGGAACATTAAGACCTCCTAATGAGAGATCTTTGGCCCATTATGGGAGACTAGCCTGAATGGAAACTGGGGACTCTGGTCTTTAACCCACCCTTTTAATTTCTGGTCTCAGGGTGAGCCCTTTGGGCTCCACTGTACAATCCCACTATAATGCCTTGACACAGGCCCAAAAGCAATGGGGCTGCTGGATCATGGACTGAAACCTCTCAAACTGCAAGTCAAAATCTTTTCTCACCGTAATTATACCTAATTATCTCAGGTATTTATAGGGTGGTAATATAAATAATAATACACCTTCATTGTCTTCCATTCTTGGAAATCTCTAAATCTTAAAAATCAAGATTTCTATCTACCTTACTTCCTTAAATAAATATTAATAAAGAATAGAGACAAGGGGTAGAGGAGTAGCTCAGTGATTTAGTGCTTGTCTAGCAAGCTCAAAGCCCTGGGTTCAATTCCCTAGCACCACATAAACCAGGCATGGTGGCATACATTTGTAATACCAGCACTCGGGAGGCTGAAGCAGGAGGATTGCTGTGCATTTGAGGCCAGCATGGGTTACATAGTGAGTTTAGTACCAGCCTGGACTGCAGAGAGACACCCTGTCTCAAAAGAGAGAGAGCAAGAGAATATACTTAATGGCATTTGAACCTTTCCACAATCTAAATAACTTTGTGGATGGGGTGTGTGACCTTATGAAACTGTGAACTAAAAATAAACCTTTCTTTCCCTAAACTTGTGGATGTCGGGTATTGAGTTACAGCAATGAAAAAGTAACTAAGACAAAAATTGGTACCAGAAGTGGGGTTGTTGCTGCTGTGACTTTACCTGACCATGTGGTTTAAAAGCCTTTTGGCAAAAGTTCTTGTTGTGTGAAGAGTACGTTGGAGGGCTCTGAACTGAGCTTGACGTGAGATTCTGATCAGAGTTCAGAAGACCAGAATGTAGACAGAAGTGTAGATCAGAAAAAAATAAATTTCAGATAGAAAGGAGAACTATATTGATAAGTGGTCTAAAAACCACGCATGCTATATTCTAGCAGAAAGGTTGTCTACATTTTGCCATTGTCCAGAGACTTTGCCTGAAACTGAGAATAAGGGTGGTAAACTGCTTAATCTGATGGAGAAAATCTCAAGGCAGCTCAATATTCACACTGCCACTTGGGTACCATTTGCGACTTTTAGCCAACTCTGCTGAAAGACAGGAGACAATGGCAGAGAAAACAAATGTAAAAAGCTTGCAGGATGAAAGCATGTATTTGATCAAGAGACTACCGTTAAGGGAGGAATGGCACAGTGGTTAAAGCCAAGTGCAGGGCCCTGAATTCTATTCCCCAGAACCACATAAATCTGGGTGTGGTGTGGTGTCACATCTCAGTAATCCCAGCACTCAGGAGGCTGAGACAGGTGGATTGTTTTGAGTCCAAGGTCAGCAGCATTCAGGACAAGCCTGGGCTACAGAGTGAGACCTTGTCTCAAAAATAAATAAAAGAAAAAGAAAAAAAGAAGAAAGAAACTACCATTAAACAGAAACCAGGTACTTGGGATCAGGATTGTAAGAAAGAGGCCTTATGGGTATCTCAGAAAACAGCAAGATCCCACCCCTTACCAATTAAAGGGTGCAAAGGCAAAAGATCTTGTTGTGTGAAGAGTACCCTAGGGCTCCCTGTAGGGCCAAAGAGGAAGTGTTTGCCAGAGTTCAGCTCCCTGGATTTCAGTAATTCAGGCACTCAGAAACTGCTGCAGCCATGGCAAAAGAGTGTCAGACTACTGCTCAAGCCAGTGGTGCACCTTGGTGACATCCACATAGTCCTGGTTTTACAGGCTTGCAGAGTGCGAGAGTTGTGGGTTCATGGAGGTTTTCAAACAGATTTCAGAGGAAGGCCTTAGAAGCAAAACACTGTGCCCTGGGAGGGCAGTGCATGAAGTTGTGAAGTTGTGAAGGAGAAGCCTAAAGTGCAAGGGAGAGCCTGAACATTTGGAGAAGCCAGGGAAATGGATTGTTAGCTGAGAAAAGCTGCAGGCTGTGAGTGGATCCAGCTCAAAGGAGAGAAGGTGGAGGTTGTAGCCAGCAGGCAAGCTATAGGAGTAAGGCCATCCCAATCCCTTTGGAGTTCATACCCCACCGTCATTTACTCAGTTGCTGGATATGGAGCTATGGGATTTAACCCCTGCCCTGCCAGATTTAGACCTTGCTTTGGTCCAGTTGCTTTCTATCCTCCTATTCCTCCTTTTTGGAATGGGAATGTGCCATTGTATGTTGGAGGTATTTAACCTTCTTTGATTTTCACAGGAGCTCACAACTAAGAGTTTGCCTTGTACCTCAGGGGTGACTTTGGACTTGGACTTTTTAGCAGTACTGGAATTATAAGACTTTGGCAAATCTTAGAGAAGGACTAAATACATTTTTCATGGGGGCATGGACATGAGTCTTTTGGGGGTCCAGGGTAGAATATTGTGGTTTGGATCTGGAATGTCTCCCCCAAATCCCATGTATTTGGATGTTATGGATTGTCTATAGTACCATGTGCTGTTGGAAGATTGGGGTCGGGGAGGGATATATTGCTGCCATGTAGACAGGATTATAGGTCTGTAGTGGGAACTTACTGCGCTTTCCTTACCTGGAAGGGGCAGAACACTAGACTGGGCACAGAAGAGGTGAATCACTGGGACAGGACCTGCAAGTATATATGTGCTGCTACCTTCCTCTGGGGCCAGATTGAACTTGATGGAACTTGGCTTCCTGTTGTAATGTCGTGAGGAGCTGCCTCCACCTCTGCCTCTGCCATGTGTTTCCACTGCTGCCAGCTGCCCTGAGTGGACTGCGACCTTCTGAAACTGTGAGCTAAAATAAACCTTTCCTCTCCTAAATTTGTGGACACTGGGTATTGGGTCACAACAATAAAAAAGTAACCAAGATAGTGTATGCTACTGGAGATTGGGCCCCGGGCTACACTGAGCTACAGCCCCAATCCTTTATTTATTCTCGATTTTGAGGCAGTAAGTCACTAAGTCATTAAGTTGCACAGGCTGGGTTCAAATTTGTGATCCTGGGTGCCACAGGGCCCAGCTTATCTATATCACTTAGCTCCTTATCACATTTCCACTTACCTTTTCCTCATTAAGACCAGCTAGACCTGTTTTGTAATAATTTTATTTATTTCTTGATTTCACATTTTTTCCTCATTATCTTTTACAAGGCTACAATATTCTTGCTCTTTTATGCTGATCAAATTCCACTGTTTTAAGATTTGAATGAAGTTCTACTTGCTAAGAGCCTTTCCTGCATAACCTAACTCTTGCTGGTTTTCCCTTTTGTTGGACATTTGAGGAAAAAACTCTATCCTCTGAAGGTACAATAATTGAGTCTGTGGAACAGACTGACGGTAGAAAAAGCATATAAGTTTACATTGTGTATAGGGGCTTCAAGAAAGAAAAATTCATGGAGATCTGGAGATCTAGAAGGATGTGTACTCTCTTCATAGAGGATCAGTCGGGGGAATGTGGACAGAGAGTGATTTGGGGAGAGATAAGTGGACCCTCATAGAGTGACAGTTGTGATATAGCCTTCCTGAGCTACTGTTTACTTCCATTTCTTTTGTGATTTGAATTTAATCTCTGATTGTTGAGATTCCTAGTGAGGACATAAATGACAAATTTATCCCTTCTATCTTTAGGAAAGAAAATTTCAGAGGCAGCTTTTCTTTACACTTACGGGAAAGGGTGAGAGACAGGAGAGGAGATCAGAGACACTTTGTTTCTGAGGTCAAAGCAGTCCAGTCTTCTTTAGTTCAAAGTCCTTAGCATGCCAAAACATCATACTTTGCATGCATTGTTTTTCTTAGCTCCAAGAGATGTGTTTCTAGGATTTATGACCTCTATTGTACATTCTGAAACATGACCTCATATATTTATGCATTGTTAATTGTTTCATGGGTATATGTCTGGACTTTTTGGGGGCGTTAAGGAGGTACTGGGATACAGCCCAGATTCTTTGCATTAAGCAGCATCCCCAACACCCATATTTTATTTTATTTTATTTATTTTTGAGACAGGGTGTAGGCCAGGGTGACATCAAACTCACTCCTGCCTTTGCCTCCTGAGTGCTGGGATTACAAGCATGCCCCACCACACCCAGTGTATGTGATACTGGGGAATCAAACTCAGGGTCATGTGTTTGCAAGTGCTCCAACCACTATGCTATTCCTTCAGCCTCTTAATTTTTATTTTGAGACAGCGTCTTGCTAAGTTGCTAGGTTGCACAGGCTGGGCTCAAATTTGCCATCCTTTTGTTCTCTTTATAGCATTTTATAGCAGATCAGTCATGTTTCCATTTTCACTTCATTCTGAGTTCTTATAATCAATTAAATAGTGACCCCCTCTGCTGTGTTCAGACATGGGCTGCAGAATAGGAGGCCTACAACCAGAGCTGTTTAAGCGAAAGATTGTGGACTCTCAAAGGAAACAGCAGGGTGAGAGGTTTGGTGTCCAGACTTAGGCTCTGGAATGGTTCTGGAGGTATGTCTAGAAACTCGACGTGTGCAGACTGAGAAGCAGAGCCAATGCCCATTTGATAACCTGAACTGTAAAGCCCTTAATCCCATTGATTTGCATTTAGAGCTGGTTAAAGTTGGTATTATCTAGTCTAGTCTCTTTTTTTGCACACAAACCAAGAAAAGGTTACAAATAGTAGATAATAAACATTGGTTGATTGCAAATAATCTAATCAAACTAGTCCTTGGCTAGATTTATTCTCTATGGTATTTGATGTCAGAAAGTGGTCAATTAGTCTCGATTTTAGTCAGCAATTCAATAATAAAAAGACAGCTTTTGTACATAACCACTAGATTATGTATCAAGGGAACATGACCTTTGATTTCAGCCCGTTGAAACTCACCGAAGGACTTTGACTGCCAGAAATGCAAGGGAAAAAAAAAAATGTGTTTTTAAGCCACTAACTTGTGGTTATTTGTTATAGCAGCCCTGTAAGATATATGGTAATTTTAAGGATTCTGTAAACAAAGGCAAACTTTATTGGTACTGGGGCTGGAGGAATAGCACAGCAGTTGGAGAACTTTCCTACTGAGCCCAAGGCACTATGTTTGATTCCCCAGCACCACATAAGTTGGACATTATGGTGCACACCTGTAATCCCAGCACTTGGGAGGCTGATGCAGGAAGACTGCTGTGAGTTTGAGAAATCTGGGCAACATAGTGAGCTCAGGACCAGCCTGAACTACAGAGTGAGACCCTGTACCCGCCACCCCCGCCCCCCCCCCCAAAAAAAAAAAAAGTTTTTCTGGCTCTGGTTTTGAATGGGACAGCCAGTGAAAATAAGTGGAAAGGAACATACACAGAATACGTATTCCTCCACAACGCTTACTTAGTAAGGCTAGCAATACTCCAGAGTCCAGTTTGCAAGGTAAGAAGAGTGATTCAAGATCCCCTCCCGTGATTTAAAGTTAGTCCTATTTATACGCAAAGGAGAAAGCTGAAGTGCTTACAGTATTTTCTATCATAGTTCAAAAGGCTAGGATTCATAGTTTGAATAAGACTATTACCCACTAAACCAGGAATGGTAGCATGTACCTGTAATCCTAGCAGTCTGGGATGCTGATGCAGGAGGGTCACAAATTCAAGCCCAGCCTTGGCAATTTAGTGATACATTGTATCAATAAATAAACAAACATAACAAAGGCTGTGAATGTAGCTCAGTGTGAAAGTCCTTTGTTAAATGCCCAGTATGAAAGAGAAGGGGAAGGACCATCGACCAATATATAAGTGCATATGTCATATGAAAATTCTGTGTCTTTTTATAGACAGACATTATCTTGAGCTTTAAGTGGATTGCCATTCTCTTCTGTTTAATAAGTATATGACATTATTTCTTGAAATGTTGAAATCATTAAAAATGATTATGATGACTGTGATAAGCAGAAAACTCATTCACCAAAGAGTCATACAGCTTAATGCCGGTATCTGTAAATTTGTTACTTTACATGGCAAAAAGGATCCAGTTGTGGTTAAATTAAAAGTTTAAGCTGGGCATGGTGGCTCATGCTGTAATCCCAACTGCTGGGAGACTAAGGCAGGAGGATTGCAAGGAAGGCTAGACAACTTAACTTTGTGAGATCCCCTGTTGAAGCAAAAATTTAAAAAGGCAGGAAGGGCTAGAAGAATAGCACAACTTGCCTAGCAAGCTGAAAGCCCTGAATTCCATTCCCCAGTACCACATAAATGTGGCGTGGTGGCACACAGAAGGATTGCCATGTATGTAAGGTCAGCTTGGGCTCTCTAGTGAGTTCTGGACTATAGAGCATAATCCTGTCTCAAAACAGAAGAAGAAGAAAAAGAAGAAGAAGAGGAGGAGGAGGAGGAGGAGGAAGAGGAAGAGGAAGAAGAAAAGGGTCAGGACATAGTGAAAACTGAGTTCAGTCCCTTGTGTGTGTGGGAGGGGCTGAGGATACAGCTAACTGATATAGTGCCCTTTAGTTCAATCCCTAGTCTTGCAAAAACAAAAAAACAAAATTAATAAAAAATTAGAGTTGGGGAGATTATTTTAGACTATCCAGAGGAGCCCAATCTAACCATGTGAATTTCCTCCTGCCTCCCTCCAAGATTGAGCCCACGGAGCACTAACTACATATCCAGCCCTTTTTACTTTTTTTTTTTTTTTTCTTTTTGAGACAACGTCTCACTCTGTAGTCTAGGCTAGCCTTAAACTCATTATGTAGCCCAGGCTGGCCTCAAACACACAGCAGTTCTCCTGCCTCAGCCTCCTGAGTGCTGGGTATGCAACACCATGATTTGTTAATTTTTATGTAGTGCTGTTGAATTGAACTCAGGGCTTTACGTTTGCTACGCAAGCACTAGCCCCTCAACTATGCCTTCAGCCCAGTTTTTAATTTTGACTAAGACTCACTGAATTGTCCAAGCTGGCCTCAAATTTTCAATTCTTTTTGCCTCAAACCTCCTGGTTAGGTGGGATTACAGGCATGTGCCAGCTTGCTGCATTCACATGAATCCTTAAAAGCTGGGAACTAGGCAGGCCTACTAGTGTAGTCCTGTAATCCCAGCACTGTGGGTAGCTAACACAGAAACACTGCAAGTTTGAGCCCAACCTGGGCAATTCTGCAATTTAGTGAGACATTGTGTCTTCATCACTTTCTAATCACTGAGACACAATATTGAAGATGTGGAGTTTAAAGGAGGAAAGGCTTAGAGGTTTAGAGGTCTCAACCTGTTCATAGTCAGCTAGCAATTGTAGAAGGGCATGGCTGAGGGCCTAGCTAAGGAAAAGCTATTCATGGTATGGCAAGACAGGAAGTGAAGAGAGAAAAGAAAATGGGTCAAGAACATACACCATTCCATATTGAGCTCTCAGAGCCCCATCTCTCCAACCAAAGCCCCATCCCTCTAATCAAGCGCCACCTATTTACAGTACAGGAAGTCACCAATGGATTAATCCACTTGACCCCGTTAACTCCAGTCACCCTTCAAATACAGGAGGCTTTGGGAGGACATTCCAAATCCAAACTATAATGCCCAGTGTCAAAATAAAAAACAAAAGGACTGTAGCTGAAAGCGTCAATCCACAGTACAAAACAACAAAATAAAACAAAACTGGGGACTTTCCCAGCTGTGTCTGACTCAGATGTTATTATGAAAGTATAGTCAGAGAGATGATGTTTCTGACTTTGAAGCTGTAAGGAGGCCTGAGTAAAGAAACGCAGGTGGCATCCAGAAGCAGCAAGGGGCAAGGAGACAGGTTCTCCTCTACAGCAATTTAAAAGTCACGGCTATCCCTTGCAACCTATATCTACTTCTGTCCTAAAGAACTGTACTAGAATAATTTGTTTGAGTCACTCATTTGTTATACTACCTGCTGAAAACTTAACAGTATGTCTTGCCATTTCCTGGCATTCTTTAATTCTTCTCAAACTTTTTTTTTCTTTAAGACAGTCTTGCTCTGTAGTCAAAGCTGGTTCTGAACTCACTATGTAGGCCAGGCTGGTCTTGGACTCACAACAGTCCTCTTGCCTCAGCCTGGTGTGTCCCTGCTTGATAACTGTTGTGGCTCCACAGACTTTGGCTTGTGAGACAGCTGGATGGATGATGTCAGTTTGATGGGATTAGGGCAGAGCTTTCCTTGTGTGTGATTCATGTGTGGATTATCAAACGAGGTAGTAACATCTGCCCTGGATGTGGATGGCCCAACCCCCACACTGGCATCTTGACCTCAATAAAAACGAAGAAGGAAGGTTGTTACAGCTTCCTGTCTTAGGAGAAGTTCTGGCCTTTGCCATCACTGCTAGATACTGCTGCACTCCTGTGTTCGCATTGTCAGTGTCCAGTGCAGATTCATTCCTATCTTCAGGCCTTCACTGTCACCCTGGGACAGTGATCTGCAATGGACTTGCACTGATTGTCCTGCAGTCTTGGACTGGTGTTTTATCTCATGTCTGAGCAGTCACTGAACCATCCAGATCACCAGTGTCCGTTTTGAACTCTCCTAAACTAGTAAGCAGCACTAATAAATTCCCTTTCATTTATATATAATTTCTATTAATTCTGCCTGTCCAGGAATTCCAATCAATGCAGCCTGTTAGCTGTAAACGGTGTGTAGTGATTTCTTTATTTGTTCATTTGTTTATTCACTCATCTTTTTTTCTTAGGGTATTGGAGATCTAAAGGGGGGCCTGTGTACTAAATTACATGGGAGCCGATTTTTTTTAGTTTTAACAAAGTAACCCATGGCATGATTCTTTGACAACATTATAATTATTACTTATATACATTGTTTCAAAGAAGAAAAAAAGTCCACAATGTAATTTTGTTCTTAGAATTATTTCAACAAACCTCTAGGGAGTATCTAAAGTGGTGAACACTGACCAGAGTGCTAAACTCAAACTTTGTTTCTGGCATCCAGTCAGTGTTCTTCCCATACAGCATCCATGGCTCCATTGTAATGCTGGTTTAAGACAGGTGTAACATATTACAGTGAAAACAATGATACCTTACTATAGAATTAAAAGAACAAACTCCAAACCCACCATGAAGTACTTTAGAGGAAACTTTATTTGGATTGCTTTAAATTATGTACAGTGTGACAATCAACTTCCTCAGACCTAGTTTTGCCTCAGGGAAATATTTCCTTATAGTTTCAGTCAGATACATTTGACATAACCGGTACTGTTCATCAGCCACACCTTAAAACTACCAGAGAACAAGACTTTTTTCTTTCAAAAATCAGGAAACAATTCAGAAGTATTTACATCTTGCTTTGAAGATAACTGCTTACACTTGGCATACCAAGGGTCATTGTGAGGTGTTGGCTGGGTTACTGTTGTTAGCCTTTACACTCAGTATCTAGTGTATACATAACTTTTAGGAGATTAGGGGAATTTGCATTTGTTCATTTGTATCATCAGTTCTGCTATGGGTAGGCTACTTCTACTTCAGTCTTTAAAAAGCCACATGTAGGGGATAAGTCTTTTAATCACTGTTTAGACAAGTCATAAAATTCATTCATTTTGTGTGTTGAATTTGGGATCTGCAGACACTGAAAACCCAACCTGATTTCCTGGGCCCACAGCTAGAAAATCTTCGATTATTCTCCCGTAAGTACTTCCACAGGGCCTTGTACTGCTTGTTGTGGAAAAGCAAATTTAATTAAATATTATGGCATTTCCATTTTTTCCTTCACAGTACTAGGGACTGAACCTAAGAATATTCTTATTCCCTTTCAAATTTTATTTTGGGACAACGTCTTGCCCATGATGGCCTAGAACTCACAAAGCTCCAACCTCAGCTTAGAGTACTTGAGCCTAGAGTAATAGCTGCGTTTACAGGTGTATGCTCCCATAGCCATTTCCGATTTTTTCCGGAGATAGGGCCTTGCTCTGGAGACCAAGCTAACCTAACTAAGTATTCCTGTATAGCCTGGAATACATGGCAATCCTCCTGCCTCAGTCCCCGAAGTGCTAGGCCGGCACTAATTCCCCACCTACTACTTCTCCAGCTCCGCCATTTCCTTCCCCCCACTCCCTTCTTTCTTTTTTTGAGTCAGGGTCCCCTTCTGTAGCCCAGGCTGGTCCTGGAACTCACTGGTGTAGCGCAGGATGGCCTGGACTCAGGTTGATCGGCCTGCCCCAGCCTCCAGCCTTCAGATCAGTGCCGGAGCGTCCCCGTCCTCCAAGCCCCGACTGCTCGCCAAACCTTGTGGTGACGGCCACACAGTGATAGCGACCAACTCCGCCAAGGAACACGTTGCCCTGCCTGGTGGAGAGCGGCCTGCCGGGCGGAAAGGATTTCACAACAGCCGGTAGGAAGAAACGCCCATTTCGTCATTTCTAGGAAGCCAAAACACCGAGAAGCGCGCGGGCGGACCGGAAGGGCGGTCGCAACCCGGGAAATGGCGTGTCTGGCCCCGCCCCGTGATGCGGTCGAGCGGCTCCCTCCGCCATCCATTCTGTAGCCGGATCTAATTTGTCTCTCTTCTTTGCCTGCCAGTTTTCTGCCCATGCGCCGGCGTGACGTAACGGTGCCACCTCCCTTCACCCCCTGCGGCGCCATGCTCTTGTGACCTAGGCAGCGTGATCCGCTTTAGTGTTGATCGGTTTCTGCGGGGGTTGCTGTGCTGTCCCATGGAGAAGTTTCCCTAGTGTGTCTTGGACGGAGTAGGTGTAACTGTAACCTCGCTTGTGTTTCCTAAAACTTCAAATTTAATCATTAAACGGGTTTCTTTCCTAATAAGGGAGAGGAGGTGGGCACCCCTCCAGTTGTTTGCCACCCTCCACATAGTTCTAGTAAAAGGAAAGAACTGCAAACTGTGTCGCGTTTTGAATTCACTTGGAAGATTTGAATTGTGTTTTTGCGTTCTCATAGTTGGGAGAAAACCCGTCAACTTTGTACACATTTTTCAGCCTGCCAGGCTAAAATGAATGTAATTTTTATTTAGTTTTAACTTCCATTTGGATTATCCAGGGATGGCATTTTGAAAGCCTGAACATAAAGAGCAGAGTTTCAAGGAACGGTTAATCGTTTTTGTAAGCTGTTTAAACCCCACATGAAAATCAAGGTGTATTAGGAATAAGAATTTGAAACATAAGATAAAAAGGCCTTGTCTGCATTTTACAGATAATGAGGTAGCTCCAACGGTGCCTTCTCCGGGAGGGGTGGAATTTAAGCCATTGCTTTTATTATGCCAATATGTGGTGGGCCAGGCTAAGTCTTCTTTAGAACCTGTGGTGCAGGGGCAACTTCTGCCTCTTTCTTGCCTTTAACTTTCATTTGTCTTTTTTAACCCGTGTGTGTTTTTGGTTCCCTTCCTGCTGTTATCTTTGCTCCCTCCAATTTTTCTATCTCGTTGACTTCTATGGTTTGTGTGGTGCTGGGGATTGATCTTTTAACTTAATATTTTTTCTTCCATTTTTGGCGCTACTGAGAAACAATAGGGTTTTCACAGTGAGCTACATCCACAGACTTTCTATAATTTTGAGCAGGGTCTCACTAAATTGCTCAGGCTGGCCTTGAACTTCTGATAATAGTGCTCCAGCCTCGCTAGCTGCTGGAATTGAAGGTGGGTGGCACCACATCAAGCTAACTTCTTTTTTTTTTTCTAATTGAGCCATCCTTTCCTTCCTCTCTTTTAAATGATCAGAAAAGGAGCTTGAGACTTTAGTTAGTTAGTTAGTTAGTTTTGCAATAGAGTCTTGCCTTGCAGTCCATGCTGGTCCTGAACTCACTGTGTAGCCCAGTCTGGTATTGATCGCACGGTGGTCCTCCTGCCTCAGCTTCCCAAGTGCTGGGATTACAGGTGTTCAACACCATGCCCAGGTTATGTGGTGCTGGGGAATGGAACTCAGGGCCTTGATCTTGCTAGGCAAGTACTTTAACTGCTGAGCTATTACTCCAGGCCCAGAAATTGAGAATTTAAAGTGTACAATTGGGCTGAGGGTATAGTACAGGCGTAGATCACTTGCTTGACATGTGCAAGGCTCATAGTTCATCCCCATTAAGGGGAAAATTTTTATTTTCATAGTGGTGTGCAAGCACAATTTAAATTTAGTTTGAAGATTATAATTTGTTTTATTGGTGATTCTAGAATTGAACAATACTTCATACCATAAAGTAGAGTAAGTGTTCTAATGGGCTGAGTAGAAGGGGTTGATTTTATAGATAGAGAAGGGCTGAAGAAAGTAAAAATAGAACAAGAAGCCAGTGGCCCTTTCAAAGTTACTGTCATTGTAAAGCAGGAAGCAGGAGGGGAGGGGGTCAAAACAATCGCACAATAACTGGCTGACATTAGATTACTTTTTCTGTAAAAACAAAGAGAATATGCTAGCATGCCCATTGAAACTTGCTTGTTTGGAAAATATTTTGCTCCTGAGTTCTGAGAAGGAATAACTTAATTTGGGTATGGTGATATGGAACTTTAGTATGAATGTGTCATGAGCACTCCGTAAGAAGAGACAGACAGGACAGAGGCAGATGAATTTACCTTGGAAATGTTCTTTGTTCACACAACAATCAATCCAACTCACAAATCAAACCATAATAAATTGATCAATTAATTAAGCAGGAAAGCAAGCA
The DNA here is from genome assembly GCA_004027205.1 of Ctenodactylus gundi. Classification (NCBI taxonomy): domain Eukaryota; kingdom Metazoa; phylum Chordata; class Mammalia; order Rodentia; family Ctenodactylidae; genus Ctenodactylus; species Ctenodactylus gundi. The sequence continues at coordinate 128,272 of PVKB01002590.1, read as the reverse complement.
TGGTTCTGTCTCTTAAAACTATTCCTGTCCTGGGTCCCTTATGCTTACTATGCGACATGTTTTTGACTACTGGCGACATAGCCAACCCGCGTATGAGCTTGTCCAGGGCTCGCCAGTCTGTGGCTGGATCAGGACCCCCGATAGCTGCCTGGCTGGACAGTCACTCCTTCTCCAGGGGGTCTCACTCTTGGGACGCGAGGAGGTTTAGTCTCGCACTCGGGAAGCCAGGAGGCTGGGGACAAGGAGCAAGACGCTTATCCTGCACTCAGAGTCTGTGACTCCTACCTCGACCCCAAGCTTAGGACCAGGGTGGTTTATATACTATTTTTATGCCCGCAAGCTAAGGATAGTGATTGTATCGGGGTCCACACTCAGGTGGACAGGGGTTCTGGTTATCAATCATGGGGTTCTGGTTATCGATCATACCAGAGCTTTGTCTGCAGGCTACAGGTAGCGATTTCATCACATGGGATCCACACGCAGGTGGCTCACAACTTATCAGTATCATACAGAGCTTTAGGCAGTTTCCAGCAATTTACTTAATTGCACTTAATACAGGTTTGCTTTCTCTCTGTCGTCCTCATGCCGTTCATACCGATGCCTTCAAGTCCACTCTCCACATTCTACCTGTGCTCTGGACAAAGACTGCACACATGCACTCTGAGAGTTGGAGAGCTCAGCTTATTGCATCTGGGTGCTCAGAGAAGTTAACTCTCCCAAGTGTGAGCCCAGAACAATGGAGAACTCCCACTTACACAGTTCTGGCTTCTTGTCTCCCCTGAGGTAACACGTAGTACGGATTGACTACTTTAGAGTTGAAGAGCAGTGATGCTCAAAGTTACAGTTAAAGTTTTAAGGTGGTATCAGAGTGTGTGCTGTGTTTTGTTACAAGGTCATGCTGTCTGCAATTGTTGATAAGGTTGTTGAGTGAGAAACAAGTTTATAGAAGCAGGATGTCCAAAGGTTACTTCGAAAAGTAGAAATAGAACTTCTGCAGATGGGAGAAGCAGCTGTGAGTATATGCAGGAACCCTCCCTCCAGCCGGCCCTTGGAATTTTTTTCTGTCAGGGTAAGGGAGGGGGGAAGCATCTGGGAGCAGACAAGATTACAGAAGCAGAATATTCTGTAACTTTAATTTTTGTTTTACAAAAGATCAATTCAGAAGTTACAAGACAGTTTTCAAACATTTGTTTAGCAAGATAATATTCCAGAGGCTGATTTAAACAGGGAGCTACTTAGCTTTTACATTTTGATCGGTTGGTATCAAAATTTCCCTTTCATACTTGCTTCCATAGCTATTCAGTAAAAGTGGAATGGTGGAGAAAAGAGGGAAAGGTGAAGTGGAAGAAGGAGAAGATGGAAAAGGGAATGTGTGGAGAGCTGCATAGGGTTTGAGGAGAAAAACCACCTAGTCAGGGGTGCTTGAAATGTTGTAAAACTCTATTCCGGATAACATGGTTGTGGGTTTTACAAACCCCATGAAGCCCACGTTTCCAGTTAGGACCTACACATGCATCTATGATGTATCATGTTTCTTCAGAAATTTCAATAAACCTGTAGCATCAGCCATAGAAGAATTAATTGCTGGGGTTCATTGTTCAATGACATAGTGCTGTGAACTACTGTGTGAAATAATGAAATGTATGTTTCCAGACTACATGGACATCCTTACACCTTTCAGCATGACAACGTCAGTTCCCATTACTATCCATGGATGTTGTTGATCTACACTTGTCCAACATTACACATCTCCAAAAAGGCTGAACTGCTGCTGTTTTATTTCCTAGTTTCTGATGTAAAATGTCTAGTAATAAAGATCCGATACTTAATATAAAATAATAGAGTTTACTAAAATATACTGATACAGGTTGAACATCCTGCTATTGTCTGAATCTTACATGTCCTCCAAAAGCTGTATTTGGGTGAGGTGGGTAACTGTGGAATTGTCTGTTATTGGGAAGTAGGGTGGGACTAGAAGGGGCAGATGCTTGAGGTTTGACCTAGAGGGATTGTATCAACTTGTTGAGATTATGGGGAGGGGTGCCCAGGACAAAGCTTCCAGGAGTGTGTTGTTGACTTAAGGGCCAGGAACTGAGGGAGGGGCACCCAGCCTGGATGTGGGGGCCCCAACTGGCAAGCTTGAACTGAATAAAGGAAGAAGAAACGTTGTTAAGGCCGCCTTGGCCTAGTCTCTAACATAGACTGGCTTCTGCTTCACAAAGCTTTCTATCTGCAGTGCTCAGGGCACCTCTGCCATGTGCTTCTACTGTCTACTGTTGCCAGCTCGGCTTGGACAGACTATGTGAGAACTTCTGAAACTGTGAGCCAGAATAAATTGTTCCTCCCTTAAATTGTGCATATCAAGTATTTTTGTCACCACAATGGAAAAGTAATGAAGACACATCCCTGACACTGAAATATGAAATTCAAGATGCACCAAATTGGAAATGTTTTGAGAACCTCTCAAAATATTTCAGATTTTTGAGCATTTAAAATTTTTGGATTAGGGATGCTCAACATGTAAAAATTATTTTGTAAAATATCTCAACATTTAAAAACTCCAAAATCTGAAATATTTCTTGGTTCCAAGATTTTTAGCAAAAGAGTATTCAATGTATCTCAACTGACTGAAATGTACTCTCTATTACTGATGTATCTTTGGTGTTTGTAATTCTGCTTGATCAACAGTAACTTGCAGAAATTGGCTGGAAACACATTTTATATATTTTTGAAGATTTATTTTTATTTATTTATTTTTTTAGACAGGGTCTCACTCTAGCCCAGACTGGTCCTGAACTCACTATATAGTCCACGACTCATGGAAATCCTCCTGTCTCAGCCTCCTGAGTGCTAGGATTACTGGTATATGCCACCAGGCCCGGCTTGGTGGTGCTGGGGAATTGAATTTAGGACCTTCTGCTTGCTAGGCAAACATTTTAACCACTGTGCCATTCCTCCACCTGAAGTTTTATGTTTCACTTCTCTATGTTGAAAGAAAATGCACTGCTCTGTATTACATAATTTAAAAATAATCAGTGACATTTGGTAGCTGGATAGTGAAAACAAAAAATGTGGTGCTGTCTGTGTTTAAGTCCTATGCTTCTATTATAATAAATTATTTCAGACTTGTGTAATGTAATATATCTGTCCTGAAGCCTACAAATCATGGAAACACTGTTATTCTCTATTTACTTTTTCAAAAAAATTCTACCTTTAAGGTGGTCACTCTTAAACTTACCTTAGCACTTGCATTTTAACTGCTGAGCCATTCCTCCAGCCTGTAAACTTACTTATCTTGAAAGTAAATCATGAAGTTGAGAACATGGTAAAATAGAGCTGGCTTGGCTCAGGGAGAATTTTATATATTTATTAGGATTTTGCTCTTACTGGATGCAGTTTTTTGTTTTGTTTTATTTTTGAAGGTTGGGGAAAATAAAGCAAAAACATTGCTGGTGTTAATTTAGTTTCTGTGGCTTTAAAATACAAACAAAATAATGATTATTTAATATTATCCTTTAAAATGTCAACAATATTGGTGACATTTTCACCACTAGTACTATAAAACATATAAAATAATATTCTCACTATGAAAGGGCTAATAAACTCTATTATTCCGTGTCATGCTTTGTTTTGGCCTACCCTTTCCCGGTTATGGTGTTATCTTGGCCTGGAATGTTTTCTACCTGGAAGGTATTCATCCTTCAGGCTCACTTTTTCTTTTTCCTTCCCCTCTCTGGTGCTGGGGATTGAACCCAGGGCCTTGTACATGCAAGACAAGTATACCACCACTGAGCTACATCCCCAGCCCAGACTTATTTTTGCCTTATTTATTTTTGCCTTATTTATTTTTCCTATCACCCATGATGATGATTTTATTTCCTCATTAAATTTGGTGTTAGGCCTGGGGCCACAGCTCAGCAGTTAAAGTATAGTTGCCTGGCAAACACAAGGCCCTGGGTTTGATTTCCTAGAACTGCAGAAACTGAGTGTAGTGGCACATGGCTGTAATCCTAGCACTTGGGAGGCTGAAGCAGAAGGATTGCCATGAGTTTCAGGCCAGCCCAGGCTACATAGACTACAGAGTGAAACCAAAAGAAAAATCAAAACAAATCTTGTTTAATGAATCTCAAAATTCTGTAACAGATTTCTGGTCAAGGAGTTTCCATTAAAAACAATACTGCTTTTAAAAAGTCAATTTAAAATTGCCGTGCACAAAACCCCAAATGACCCATAAAATCGTATTCTTTCCTTTTGAGGGTTTGAGATGCATTGCTATCACTAACTAGTCTTTTTTAAAAAAATGAAACTTAAGTGGCCAATTGAAACATACAATTCTGAGACTATTCTTTGAACACTAATTAAGACTGTGGTTTCGAGCGTTAGTGGCAATATTCATTTATCCTTTTGAGCTTTTGGGCCAGGATTGATGATAGTGCCTTCTCCATAACCTTCTTATTCTTGCTTTTGATAGATAGGAGAATAGGCTAGAATGGATAGGTAGCACTAGAACAGGGTGTTCCAGTGGCCATAAAGAACTATCAGGGCACTGTCTTCTTCCAGGGAGTAATAAAGAAGGAGCCAAATGGCCCAGCGTACCCTCCTTCTCCCCATTTCTCATAGATGCCCTAAGGTAATAAATAGGCCTACATTGTTCTACAAACCCCACCACAGGAGACTGCCTCCTGGGAGCAGAAACTGTTGTGCAGGTAGCTGAACAGATAAAAGCTTTATGAAGGGCTCTAGTCCCTCACCCTCTGAGGATACTCACTTGAGACTCTTCTTCCTACCAAACTCTCCTTGAGAGCTTTCCTCAATCTCTTCTTGTTTTGAATCTTCTTTGAACTCCTGTCTGATTATTCTTAATCAAATTGAGAGTTCCTTAATCCAGACATCTGGCAACACAAGTGATAACACTTTGATGATGCTCAAGAAACTGCCTCATGTCATGAACAGCAAAGTGACCCAGAGGAGAATAGTCAGAGAAACTCTCAACATACATGGACTTTACAGGAACCACGTCACCTATGGCAGAATTACCATGTTTCAGGAATTTAGGGTCATCTTCCAGCTTTACACCCAAACAGTGATGAATCTTTTCCTTCAATTCAACAAACTTCCAAGATGAGCCTCTTTTCACATTGAAACCCACATTGTTCCCAGGAAGAGCTTCACTCAAAGCTTAGTGGTGCATTTCCACAGATTTTTATTTCTGTTATGACATTGGAGGAAAGATGACTACTATGCCAGATTTGAGAACACCAGTCTCCACTCGGGCCACAGGGACAATACTGATACCATTGATTTTACACACATCTGGAGGGTCAAAGAGTTGTCAAGTAGATGTATGGGTGATAGGATACAGTCCAAAGCTTTAAGCAATAGGGTTCCCCTGGCATTGTCATCTTTATGGGTGACTTTCCATCCTTTGAGCCAGGACATGTTAGAATGTGGCTGTAGCACGTTGTCACTATTCCAATCAGAAATTGGTACAAATATGTCTATGTCATGGTTATAGCCGATTTTCTTGTAAGTGTTGACTTCCTTAACAACGTTCTCATTTCTCTTCTCGCCATAGTGTGGCTCAGTGGAATTTATTTTGTTACTCCCACGATTAGTTGCTTCACACCTGGTATGTAAGCTGAAGGGTATGTTGTCAGGTCTGCACATTCACGGGTACCCAGTTTCAAATTCACCGACACCAGCAGCAGTTATTAGGAAAGCAGAGCCAATCTTAGTTATGTGCATGTGACCATGTTTCTGATAAAATTATCGTGGCATGGAAGGATCAATATTGTCACATAATACCTGCTGATCTCAAATTTCTACAGGAAGATATCCGTGGTCATGAATGCTCAATTTTCAGCTTACCCAAAACTCAGGCATGCTTAAAGTCACCCTTTCCCGTCTCAAAAATCTTCTCAAAAGTTTTAATCATTTCTTTGTTAATACCACCACACTTACAGACAAGATGGCCAGTCATGGTGGACTTTCCCAAATCAACATGCTCAGTAATGGTGATATATTTTTTTCCTTTCCAATTTTGACTTTGAATTGTTTGGGGAACAATTAGTGTAGGTTTTAATGACCTGTGCCCTGGTAGCCAACCTATTGCAAGAAAAGTATAGGAAAACAAAAGCTGCTGGTGATTTCAACTCTACTTAACCCTATACATTTATCGTTTGTGAGATTGACTTCTAGTTTTCAATGTCAAATATATTCTCATTATTTATTCTATGAATACAGCCATCTGTCCCTTAGGTCCTAAAACTGTATAGCACTTACCTTTTCCCTTTTAAATTCAACAAGCTGATAGAAGATTGATATTTTTAATCTGAAAGCTCATTTCTTTCAGTTTTGGGGAAATATTCTTTTATTATTCCCTCTATAGTTTCTTCCTTTTGATTTGTTTTCATTTACTTTGCAGGACTTCTTTTTGTATAAGGTTGTGGAGACTGGATTTTAATATTCCTGATATTTTTCTTTTATGCTGAAATAGAAGGGTGCTGCTATTGTTGCGTTACTGAGGATTGAACTCACGGGATACTGAGCTGCATCACTAGCACTTTTTAAATTTTATTGTGAGACAGCATTGTACAAAATTGCCCAGGTTGGCCTCAAACTTGTGAACTTCACCATGCCCCAGTGTGACAGGTATCTGTTGTAAAGAGAGAAAGGGGCTGGGAACCCTTATAGGCCAGGATGTAGATTTCCTCAGCATCCTTCAATGTTCAGTACCTGCCTTTTCAGGACTTAGAGGTGGACACTTTTGATCCCTGACCCCCAGAATTCTGGGAGTGGGCTTGCTTTTCACAGCTTCCCCTTCTGTAGGTGCTTGGCTTCCTACCCGCCCCCCCCCCCCCCCCCCCCCCCCCCCCCCCCCCCCCCCCCCCCCCCCGGTATCTGACACTCAGGCAACATGTTCAGTTTCTTAAAATTGTGAGTTAGTCTACTCTCTTTTCTCTCATTTTTATTTATTCATCTTTTTACTCCCCTGTTGTACTGAAATGGAGATAAAAGTTTATGTGCTATTTCCATTTTATTATGTAATCAACTTTTTAGATGATGATTGCATGCTTTTTCACTTAGAATAGGACTTCTTCCTCCATGTTTATTTTTAAAATGCTGCTTTTTATTTCGTCATGGGAACTCATGTTCCCCGTGTAGGATTTTCAGTACGCACTAGGGCCATCTAGTGGACAACTTGAATTTAGCATCAGTGGCTTTGGATCTGACGGGAGGCTTGAAACTTAAAAGAGCTGGAAAGGAACCGTAGCTGCCTCTTTGGTGTTTTTGTGCAAAGCTTTCTCAAATGGAAGAATATGTTCTCTACTCTGAAAAGTAAACATACATTTATTTTGTAAATTTTTAAATCGTCTATTTCATTTCATCTTCACTGCTATCTTAAAGTCTTATTGTTGAAATTTGAAATATTTTAATGACCGGGTGGGAGGGGAAAAAAAAAGAAAAAAAAGATAACCTGACTGCTCTTGTTCCTTATTCAGTGAAGTTTAGCTTCTATTCCCTTCTCCTCTGGGATGTTTCACTTATCCATTGCTGGCCTTTCCTAGGAATTAATTGAAAGCAAATGGCAGATATGATTAGGCTGCTGAATCTAGTGGAAAGGTAGAGGCTCAGAGGTATCCACGGCCAGCTGGGACAGTGAATTATGCTGCTTTGTGGTTATTAAGACTTCATGTCGCACTGAAGTGAATTGAAAAGACGTAAGTTATCCAGCCTCTCAATTTTAGCTTTAATAATTTACCTTAAAATGATCTGAAGATGGGTTCATACAGAAATTTAAAATTACTTTTCTCTTTTCATAACTCCAAAAGGAACTCATGTCTATAGTTGGAGAACCTGCTGTGGATATTTCTAACCTTCAATTCAGCCAGCTCCTGAGATTTCCCACAGTGCCAAAATACGGTACTGTATATGATTTGCCAGTGTTTGGGCCAAGTGCAAACCAATTAAAGTTTTAAATAGATCAAGTGTGAGCTAAAACCTGCTACATGATTTAAATGTCATGTAATACCCAAGTGTCATTCTTAGTCTTCAAACACAGTTTTGGTGCCTGCTAGAATTTTTTTCTTAAGGTACTTTTCCACCTAATTTTAAGTCAAAGATATGGGAGCTACTTCTGTTCTTGGATTAGAGTAGAATTGGAATTTTTATTATAAAAGTGTTTAACAGTTCAAAATATGCATCACTTTTAGCTTTTCCACCAGGATCTGCATATACAACTGCAAAAGAAAAAATTGTTCGTTGGTTTGGCTAATACATCATCAAATATCATCAGTAGTTATAAATTATTACTTGTAAATTGAAAATTGTATAGCATATATGCACAATGTTGGGTAACCAGTATAAGAACTAAGTATTGATGACTAGAAGATTTAAAGGATCAACATTCACTCTCAGAAAATTGGAGAGTTGTGCTGTGGTTTGGATCTGGAGGGTTCCCCAAAAGCCTCATGTATTTGGATGTATTGAGAAAACTGTGGAACCTTGTGCTGTTGAGAGGTAGGGCTTGGTGGGAGGGGTGAATGCTTGGGGTTGGCCCTGAAAGGATTGTATCAATTTGTTGGGGTTGCCCAGGACAGAGCTTCCAGGTTTATGTTGTTGACTTGTGGACAGGGAAGTTAGGGAGGGGCACCTACCCTGGATGTGGGGGTCCCAACTGGCAGCTTGAACTAAGTAAAGGAAGGAGGAAGAGACACTGTTACAGCTTCTTCCTGGAAAGCTCTGGCCTTGCCTGAGACTGTAGACATAAACTTGGTTCTGACTCACTTGATTGTGTCTGCAGTGGGGTGAGCAACTCCCCAGCTTTGCCATGGACTTCACTATTGCCAGCTACCACACGTGGACTGTATAAGACCTCCTGAAACTGGAAGCTAACTAAATATTTCCTCCCTTAAGTGGATGTCATGTGTTCTGTCACAGCATCAAGAAAGTAAAACAAGCTGTGAGACAGACATGTCACTTTTTTTTATAAGTTCACATCATGGACAAATTAGAATGACAGAAATGGCAGTGCCACCTACAATAGCAGCTAACATGTACAGAGCACATAGGCACTGTCCTGAGTGCTCTACTTGTACTAATTCATCTTATCTTCTTAGTAGTCTAATGAGGAAGATGTTATTGGTATGTGCATTTTATATATAAAATTGAGGCATGGAGTGTTTAAAATTGCATGTCAACTAGAGAGAGGTTGAGCAGGGATTGGAATATTTTCATTCAACTTTGGTCTTATAGATGGTTTGAATTTTGGCTAGTCTTGCTTTGGTGGAAGAAACCCGAGAGAATCACAGAAGTCCCTTTAATACATGTAACTAGGCCACAGTCAGCTCTTGATTATTCTAGTCCAAGGCTCTAGACAGAGTTTGGGACTAGTGGCTCAGGTATGAAGTTGAACAAACAGAACTTTTATAAGTTCCTGACCAAATAAGATGTGGTTAGATCCCCATCCCCTTTCTTTTGGTTTTATGGAAGTGAATTACCTCTAGAGAATAGAGTGGATTTTATTTTTGTATAATTGTGGTTGGGGGTTCTTTGTAACTTTTTTCTTGATCTCTTCACTTTATATGGGGGAGAGTTGATTGCTTCGAGTGTAACCAAAGTAGGGTCATGGAATAAGAGAGAGAGAGAGAGAGAGAGAGAGAGAGAGAGAGAGAGAGAGAGAGAGACCAGTGCCAAGAAAGAACTGCAGCCGAGTCCCAAGAGTAGAGCAGCAGCTGACAGGGAAGGTGAGTACCAGGAGGTAACATGCAGTTTCTGTGAGGTGTCAACTTGACTGGGATGGGCTTTTTGATGATACAGCTGCCTTCTGAATTACCCATAAGAGTGTTAGTAAAGGCACACCCATGCTCCTGTAGCTAACTCCCCATCTGTCCTTATGTGTGTAAGCACTCACCCGTAGTCTTATAAGTAAGCCCACTAAACTCATTGGTTGACCAAGTTGAACTTTGGTGCAGTGTTTGCTTTGGTCTGTTGGCTCTATTCTATCAGGGGTGAAAAGATGTTTGTTTACTTCTCCCCAGGGAGATCTTCATGCAATGCATAGTTAAACCCTCTTTGTGCTAATCACAAATCTGGTTCTATTCTTTAATTTCAGGCATGTGATTATTTAAAGCCTTAAAGTAAGAAGTGAACTTACTACCTTAGAATTCGTTTGCTCGTGAGGCTCAAAAAGAGCTTTGAGGTCAATAACTGCATTTAAACACTCTCATTTACAGATATGGAAATTGAGACTCAGGGATAAAGTGATTTACCCAAATTCATGTGCCTAATGGGTAGAGAATTAAGAACCTAGGCATTTATATTACTGGTTTATTAAAACACATAAAAATGTTTTTGTAGGCTTGTAGTGTTAATATGTATAATGATAATGCAAATCAAGTGTTGAACAAGATGTGATATGCATAAGCCCTAGCTTATCAAGCTGATTGTCATTATCATACATTGAGAATATGTACTAATAAAAAGAATAATTTTGGGGGCTGAAGGAATGGCATAGTGGTTAAAGTGCTAGTAGATGTTACGTCAAGCACTAAGTAACTGAACCAAATAAGCGGGGCTTGGTGGTGCACGCCTGTAATCCCAGCACCCTGGAGGCTGAGGCAGTTCCAGCACTTGGGAGGCTGAGGCAAGAGGATTGCCATGAGTACATGGCCAGCCTGGGCTACAGAGTGAGACCTTGTCTCAGGAAAAAAAAAAAAAAAGGCAAAAAAAATTTAGCTAGAAAAATAAACTGAATGTTCAAATTTTAAAAATATAGAGGCCTAGTGTAAAAATGAGCCTTGTGTTGATTCCAATTTTATTATGTACTTTCTACTCCCTTGGTTACTTTTAGGATATCTTTAAAAGGACAGATAATCAAATCATGTGCATAGGATAGGTAATTTTCCTACCTCAAGGACAGAATCTGGGTAATTATTCAAGATTTATGCTAGTTCTTTATTTTCTTTAAGTTAGAAATTCTTTACATTTTCTTGAAAAGTTTATTTTTACTTTTTTTTAATAAGATACTGTATTACAGTTTTACAAGTTCATCATGTCAAATACAAGTTATCCAGAAGGAGGCAGCATTTTACCATTAAATTAATACTTCAGTGCTCTGACATATTTTCTTTTTTCTCTTTCTCTCTCTTTTTTAAGAGATGTAGATTACTAAATTACATATCCAGAAACCATTTAGGGAGATGATATCATTAGGTATGACTAGAGCGTCACACACCGAAACAGTTAAAAAGTCCAAATCCTGTTCAGATTGCTCAGATTCAATGTACAATTATCATACATGGTTTCCGAGTTCGTTGGCAGGGACTGTTTTTTGCATTGATACTGACAGATGTGTTCCAGAGTTTTAGAGAAGAGGGAGCGTAAGAAAGGGAACTTACACAATTACTGCTAACTTGTAGAAAGTATCCGGTCATTCAGGGTAATATTTGGGAAAAACATTTTGTCATGGCCTGGATCTGGAGTGTCCCCCAAAAACCTCACGTTCCTATGGATACTGTGTAGGCGTGGGAGGAGGGGCCTGGCTGGAAGGGGATAGGTGCTTGGGGCTTGACCTTGAAGGGCATGTGCTGCTTCCGCCCTTTTTCGCAGTCTCTCTCTGTACCACCATGTTTTGAGGATCTCTGCCCCAGGAACTCTGGTTCCAGCTCTAGCTGCAGCCCCACCATGTGATTCCTCCATTTTCCAGCTGCCCACCCTTGAATGGACTGAAACTTTCTGAAACTGTAAGCTATAATAAATCTTTCCTCCTTAAGTTGTGGAGGTTGGGTATTGAATCACAGCGAAGAAAAAGTAACTAAGACACGTTTGGTTCACAGAGAAATAAAGATAACACATGAATTTTGGTTATTTACATCATTTCATGAATGTAATTTTCTGTTTCTTTCCTTGTTCTTTCTGAGTCCTAGGATCTTTAAAAAGGATCTGGAAATGTCGTGTGGCACACTTTAGTGGTTGTTGGTCAAAACTCATTTCCATCTATTGAGGGAAGTGGGACTATTTGTTTACAAATAATTAGTAGAGTATTTCACCATGACAGAGGAAATTAATGAAAATGGATGGCAGAAGGGGATTTTTCTGTTGCACTGTGTTTGATACAGAGCTGAGCACTGAAATCAGTACTTGGACTCTGACATTTGCTTCAGAGTGTTCCTAAGAAGCTGAGGAACTGAACTGAGCATTAGTCCTTGTGCGCTTTCTTTGTCCCATAACACCTTCTTCTTGATCTTTAAAAGAAGCCTGGCTGGGTGTGGTGGCATAATCCTCTACTCCCACCACTTGGGAGGCTGAGGCAGGAGGAGTGCAAGTTTGAGTACTGCCTGGGCAATCGAAGTGAGACCTTGCCTCCAAAGGGAAAGGAGGATGTAGCTCAGTGTGAAGGCTGTGGGTTCAGTTCCCAGTCTCACACACACACACACACACACACACACATGCACAACTGTGTGTGTGTGTGTGTGTGTGTGTGTGATATGTGTGTATATATGTATATATGAGAGATGGTTACAAAATACAATGAATGTTTAAATTTTAAAAATTATTATAGTAAAAGACACATTGCCATCAATCCTTCTCAAAATACTCACCTTTCCTTCAAATACACTTTCTCCATTGTCCTTATGACTTTCTGAAGCAGTTCTACAAGTCCTCTTTTGTGAGTGTGTTTAGTTGCATAATCGTAGCTGCCTTGATGTATTAAATTGATTCAAAATATTTACCTTTTGTGGTCACTATGACTTAGGGAAGGGTTAGAAGTCATATAGAGCCAAATTTCATGAATACTGTGGGTAAAGATACATTGTAATGTTTTTATTTTGACAGAAATTGCTATAAACCTTTGTTCAAAAATATGCTGAACGTTTAGATTAAAAATTACAGAAAAAAAATTGTCACTAATCCCCCTCAAAATAATGAAAATGCTCCCACACATTGAATACACTTATCTTTTTGTTTTTGAAAATGTGTCTTTTGTGTAATATTTGTTAAAAATTAAATATTTACCATATTTTAAATTTCTCTCATATATATACAATACATATTAGTGAATATATATTTTATATGGCAGTTCCTCCCATTCTCATCAGAGAAGGACTTCTTCCAGCTCCCATTGCCAAGTGCAGAAAGAGGCTCTGTGATGACGGCTTTTAGCCTCGCCCCTGATATGACCTAGGCTTAGGCAGCTGATTTGCAGGGCTACCTATTCCTTCCAGAGGAGAAAAGATACAAACTGAAGAGAGAGAGATGGAAGAGAAGAGAAGAGTGTGCTGTGGAGCCATGAGCTTGCTGCCTGCTGTGTGGCACGGCCAGGGTGTGAGAAGTTCCTCAGCACAAGAGGCCATAGAGAAGGCAGCTGATTCTGACCCGACTTGTGGCAGTATTTCCTTCCCTTTACTTTTAGCTCCAGTACTAACACAAAGCAAGCCAAGGAGGAGTGGAGGGGTACCTCAGAGGTGGGCTTCCCCACAACTCCATCTTCCTCCCAGAAGTCAGGTGGGAGTAAGACTCAAGCCTTCCCTAGAGTTGTGGGATGGGAGGGTGAATTTAAATAGGGCTTGAAGTAGAGGCTTTAAAATGGCCTGTTGTAGCCAAAAGTAAAATTGAAAAAGAAAAAAGATGCAGTCTGTCCTTGTCCAGGAAGGGATATACGAATGTGGATGGGAGAGATGTTAGAAAAAAATTAAACTACTTCATGTTTATGTCCCGATAAGTAAAGATGCATTTGTGATGTCAGTATGTAATGGAAATGTTATTTAAGCACTGTAACGGTTTTCACTTTTCCTCTTCCTTTTCTTCCTTCACCCTTTGTTATTTTTGTTGTTGTTTTGAGACAGAGTGTCACTCTGTAGTTCAAGCTGGTCCTGGACTCACCATGTAGCCCGGGCTGGCCTCAAACTCAAGGAAATCTTTCTGCCTCAGCTTCCTAAGTGCTAGGATTATAGACATGCATCACCATGCCTGGTTTATGTGGTGGTGGGTAATCAAACTCTGGGACAAACTCTTGTGCTTGTTAGGCAAGTGAGTTATTAACCACTAAGATACACCCCCAGTTCACTTCCTTCACCCTTTACCACTAAGTCTTATGTCTCAAAGGCATTCTGAAGGAAATAGATCAATGTTTCCCATCTAATGGAAGAGAGAATGTAACGCTTCTACTTTCTAGGGGGCTTTGTATCTGGTGGGGAGTAGGGTGGTCGGGAAGAAGAGGTAGCCATATTCAGGAGTGTGCACACGTGTGCATCCTATTGCCAAGTTAGGAGAAGACAGGGTAGAGGGAAGAAGGGAAATTAGTGGTCAAAATAAGTAAAATCGGATTTTCTCCTTATATTTTAATAGCGAAAGGTTAGAGGGAGTTGAAAACTAAATGTATCGTTTTTGAGGAATATATTCCCAGAGAAAGAAGTTTGTAGTTTTTCTAGATATAGGCAAGCCAATCAGCAACATCCAATGTGGAATCAGGTAGACAGTGATTTAGGAATGGCTGAAGAGCCCAGGGAATCCGTTGGCTTCTGTGACATAGAAGGATCCAGAAGTTCTTACCTGGCCTGATGGAGAAAGTGAAATCAGGAGCCTGCTCGGATTCTGGTAGTAACAGGTGGGTGAGCTTCTATTCAGCCTGTCAGAAGCAGTTGAAAGATAAGCTGGAGGTAGATTCAGAGGGTTTTCAGGGCAGACCTATGCTAAAGTAGAGGCGGTTAACATGGGCAAAGGTCTGAAGGTCCCCAGCTTTGTCAAGAAACTGACTGCAATGTCACTAGAGGGATCTAGCTAAGTAGTTCAGGGAACACTTCACTGGCTTTGAACAAGGTAGAGATGTCATACTTCAGTGCAGGGGACTAGACACAGGTAGATTCATAATAATGGGAGTATGTTAAACTTTAGTCTGAGTGACTGTATGTGAAAAGTTTCCCGTAGTCACCCTAAAACATATATGTTCTGTTTTCTATCCACAAGTCCCTGTCTTAGGAGGGAAGACTGAAGGAGATGAACTGTTTGCATATGTATCTGGAAGAGATTGTTAAAAAATACATTGACTCTGTGTGTGTGTGTGTGTGTGTGTGTGTGTGTGTGTGTGTGTGACTGGGACTTACACTCGGAGGTTTTCCACTGACATACAGACCCTGCCCCTTTTCTGTTATTTTTATTTTGAGATAAGGTCTCACTAAGTTGCCAAGTTGCCCTCAAATATGTGATCTTCGCACCTCAGCCTCCCAGAGTGTTGGCAGCGTGAGCGTGCACCACCATGCTCGGCCCTGACTCTTTATTTTTTTCATCCATTTTATTGATATGTATAAGTGCAAAATTTAAGGTTAACAATGAAGTTGAGCATTTTGTGCACCTACGTATCTTGTCAAGGTGACAAGGACTTTCCGACTCTCCTTTTGTACCTCTCCCTACTCACCTCTCCTTCCCTCCCTCCCTCCCTGCCCTACCCTCCTGTTTCACTTTGTTTTTCATTTTAAGTTCCATGAGATAGTTGTGGTCTGGGTCTCTCATATCAGAGAGACCATCCGATGTTTCACCTTCTGCTTCTGACTCACTTCACTAAGCATGATGTTCTCAAGTTTCTTCCATTTGCCTGCAAAAGCCTCCACGCTGTTGGACTTCATAGATGCATAGTATTCCATTGTGTATAAATACCACAGTTTGTGTATCCATTGGTCTGTTGATGAGTATTTTGGTGACTTCCATATTTTAGCTAATGTTAATTGTGCTGCTATGAACATGGGTATACATGTAACTCTGTTATGTGTTGTTTTGGCCTCTTTTGGATATATTCCCAGGAGGGGTGTCACTGGATCAAAGGGGATATTTATTTCTAATCTTTTGAGAGCTCTCCATACTGTTTTCCAGAGTGGTTGTACGAATTTACACTCCCACCAGCAGTGCAGGAGGGTTCCTTTCTCCCCACAGCCCATTAGCCCTGACTCTTTATTGGGCAATTTGTCCTTGCCTTTTCCTGTCACGTCCGGAAGTGGGAATGGAAGCTTGTGTGGAAGTTGATATCGTTTGTAGAAAGACATGATATACTTTTTTTAGTGTAAGTTGTAGTGTGACATTAAGCAAACGCCACTAAGTGTCTTTAGTTCTGTTCTCCCCACTGTGGGTAGAGAGAGGTGGAAAGAGTAAGTGCATGAAGATATGATTAGGGGACGAGCCGAGGAAAGAGAATAAAGATTGATAAAGATTGAAGGAGGTAAAAAGGGAGAGAAGGAGTGATGGAGGGATAGGAAGGAGAGAGTAATTGAGGAGGACCTCAGACTGAGATTTGAGGGAAACACAGGAATTGAAAGGTTTCTCCAGTAGCCTCTTGTTCTGTGTGATATGTGATGAGACTCCTCTCTCTCTCCTCAAGATCTCTTCTGTCAAGAAATGCTTTCCTGTTCTACCTCTGAACTGCTTTCTTGTTTCCATTCTGACACACTTGTGTTTATGGCTGGTCACACTTTTCACATATGGTCATTCAGACTAAAGTGTAACAGACTCCTATGATTATAAATTCTATGTTTTATGTCCTTGCCCTGTTTAACAGCCAATGTAAACTAACATTTGCTATGAAATCAGTGTCCAGCTTTTCTTTCCTAGGTAAGATAGCTCTACTTCCTTTTAATTTTTTGTATATTTTTGTTGTTTTTCCTCACAGGTTGCTGTAAGAATTCCTTTTGAGTTCTCTACATGTCTTAGGGTCCTTCAGATTTGCCACTTATGCCTTCAGTTAGTTACCCTGGAATTAGATTAGCACACACCCCGAACAGGCTTGCCTTGTGTATTAATACAGGTGAGGCAGACTTTGTCTCAACTATGTTACATTTATTTCTTCGTACAATTTGCTTCCTTAAATAAAAGGACCAATTTTTGTTACGATGTCCCCAATAATTTCATTTGGCTGCTCATTTTTGATTATGATCTAGTTGGAACTCTGGAGACTGAATCTGTACTGAGCATTTAAGACTTTTTTTCTTATTATTGTTCTCTAAACAATACCATATTACAGCTACTTACATAACATTTACATTGGTATCATAAGTAATCCAGAGATGATTTAAAATGTGTGAGGGAGTGTACATAGATTATGTTCCAATACTGTGCTAGGGTATGACTAGATTTTAGTATTCACAGGGGTCCTGGAATCAGTCTCCCATGGTTACCAAGGAATGGCTGTGTTTAGA
This sequence comes from Ctenodactylus gundi, assembly GCA_004027205.1. Taxonomy (NCBI): domain Eukaryota; kingdom Metazoa; phylum Chordata; class Mammalia; order Rodentia; family Ctenodactylidae; genus Ctenodactylus; species Ctenodactylus gundi. The sequence continues at coordinate 111,089 of PVKB01002590.1, read as the reverse complement.
AGTTTGTTGTATTAAAAAGCTTTAAAGTATATGTTTACCTAAAATGAGGTAATATTTTGCTTATCAAAAATGTCTATTTTGTTTGATTTCTTGTCTAATGAGGCATAATAATCAATTGTGCTGAACATTCCATTTGACCATGTTAGACAGATTAGGAATTCTGCAGGATTTAATTTCAATATATAAGGCAATGAAAAAAATCTCTAAAATTATGATAAAATGAGGAGAAAGAAATAATGTTTGTAATTTTCCAGAAAAAAAGATGTTTGCCTTTATGTCTCAAGTTACTTTTAAGCTTAAAAATAATGTTTGCAAACTGGTTGGATAAGTTATACTGAAGATATCATAGTCAAAGGCTTCCTGGAGATAATATCTGTAATGTTATCAAGTATTTCAGTACTCACGATTCCCAGCACAAAGGAGTAGATATAATTAAAAAGGCTTTCATGAGGCCAGGAGAGTACTTTAAAGATGTTTTGAAATACAAAGTATATTATTATTATAATAATTATTTTTGCTTTTTGAAATAGGTTCTTGCTAAATAGTCTAGACTGACTTAAACTTCAGAGTAATCCAGGCTGGCTTTGAACTGAACATTCTGCGGCCTCATCTTCCTAAGTGCTGGAATAATAAGCATACTCTCCTAAACCAAGTAGTATACTGTTTTGTTTTTTGACCAAAAGTTTAGAAAATTACTTTACAGCTTTGTTTAAGAATGTGTGATAGGTATAAAGTAAGTGAAAATTTGAACTGATTAGCTTAATTCACATAACAAGTTTGAAATACTCAGAGGCAAAAATGAATCTGTGTCGAGTCCCTTATTGAATTAACTTTTCTTTCTTTATGAAGAATCAGCTTTAAAATTAGAAAGTGATAGAACTAGAAATGATGTTTTTTGTTTTGTTTATGTTTATCATTTTGGTAGCAGATTATTTAATACTTAGTTGCAAGGTAGCCAGCCATTAGAAACTATCCTCTCTATTTTTTTTATTTAATTGCTTTGATTTTTGCTTTATTTCCTTCAATTAGTCCTCCTTTCTACTAATTCTCTTATTCAACATGAAAAGAGAATGATACAGGATGTGCTGCATTTCTCCAGTTCTCCCATTTCTTTTCCCACGATCCGTGAGCTTGCTAACTGCAAGTCAGTCCTTGGAAAGGCATGTATCGCAAACAGATGAAGAAAGGAGGGTGCAGAAAGAAGATGGGGAAGATGAAGTCTCCAGTGCCGCCATGGCTGTTTTAAACTCAGAAAGCAAAATTAGCATTCTTATGCTGAGAGACATATCCTGTGCATACAATTGCCAAAGTTAAACTCTACAAAGTCATTAAATCCCAAGGAGAATGAATTATTGTGTAAATTGTGGCTCAGGTGCAGTTCATGTACCTTGAGTCCTTTCTTTTCTGACGTGCAATTTTGTCTGTTCCCTTCTGTAGGCAAACCAGAAGTGACATCACATTTGAGGTGTAATGAACATAATTAATCAGCACTGAGAAGGGCCCTCTCAAACAGGTCTGACAAACTGGGCCTGAGGTCAGGGGAAGGAAACTTATAGGCACAGAGAAAGAAGTATTAAACAGTGCACCTCTTTGTGGACCTTTACTTTTGAGTAAACCACATCAGTAGACCACACTGCATCAGAGTACACCCACCATCACAGTATTTTACATTTCCAAGACAAATTTGCCCTATCTTGGACAATTTATTTATTTGTTTAGAGGCAAGGTCTTGCTCTGTAGCCCAGGCTGGCCTTGAACTCATGACAATCCTTCTGCCTCAGCCTCCTCAACGCTGGATTACAGGTGTGCGCCACCAAGCCTAGCGTATGTGGTGTTAGGGAATCGAACTCAGGGCCTTGTGTTTGCTAGGCAAGTGCTTTAACCACTGTGCCATTCTTCTAGCCCCATCTTGGACATCTTAAAAGAAATAGTACTGCTATTATAGTTCTAATTTCATGTAAATTGAAATGGTAGATTTCCACAGTATTAAAGCAACAGAACAAATCATCTAACATCGTGTGCTACGTGAAGTTGATGATTGGTATGAAACATAAAAATCAAGGAGAAAAGTATATAAATATAATGATAAAAAATAAGTCTGGAAATGTGATTCCAGCAAGGTTTCATTTTATTTCATTTTTCCACTTCTTATAGGACAGTCTTTTTTTTTTTTTTGAGACAAGGTCTCACGGTGTAGCCTAGCCTAGCGTTGAGCCAGGCAATACTCCTGCCGCAGCTTCCTGAGAGCTGGGATTACAGGCATGTACTACCACACGCAACTTATGTGGTGCTGAGGAATTGAACCCACAGCCTCGACTTTACAAGGCAAGCACATAACCACTGAGCTATTCCTGTAGCTCATTCCCTTTCTTAGCAAATCCAAATTCCTCTCCCACTTAGGGCCTTTGTGTTGAGCTATATCTCCAGTTCATTTCTTTAAAATTTTTTTTGAGACAGGCTCTCACTAAGTCCCTAAATTGTCTAGGTGGGCTTGAACTTGTGGTTCTGCTACTTTAGCCTACCGGAGTGCTGGGATTACAGACCTGTGCCACCAGTCCTGGCTTCCTGTATCTTTTTTAATCTTGACCTTAAGAATGCTCGGGAACCCCATTTGAGAATTTCAGATAGATGATAACCCCTTAAATTTTAAGCGTTTGTTTCTCAGTAACAGGATTTCAAAGTCAAATTGGGCTAATGAAGAATTTTCTTATTTGGGAGTAGAGGAACTTTTCTAGTACAGTTTTACGTCCTTGATCTTGGTAGATAATCTTTGTAAATATTTCTTCAAATAAATAAGGCACAATGAATCAGAGAAAGTCCCAGTTAATTTTTAAGTGGAAATTCATCAATTAACTTTGAGATGGTCATGCTATTAAATGAATTTTCTGGCTCTTCTCCAAAGAGCTTGATAAAATTGGTGTGGAAAAGTTTTCACATTTGTCATTTTATTTGTTGGAAGGGTGCTCATTTAAATTTTTAAATGTATTTTCTGGTAGTATGGCAATATTTTGCTGAGTTAGTAACTCAGTTCTTCCCCACTATCTCTACCCCAAGTATTGGAAGACTTATTTTATTTTATTTTTTGAGACAGCTTCTTGCTGAGTTGCTAAATTTACCAGGCTAGGCTTGAATTTCTGATCATCTTGCTTCAGCTTTCCAGAATGTTGGAATTACAGGAGTATGCTGCTGTGCCCACTACCATATTACTTTTTCTTTGCTGGTACAAAATACCTGACATCCACAATTAAAGGGAGGAAAGATTTATTTTAGCTCACAGTTCCAGAAGGTCTCACACAGTCCATTCATGGGCAGCTGGCAATGCTGGAAGTGCACGGCCAAGTCTGGACAGCTGCCCTTGGCATGGCAGACAGAAGCCAAGTGAGTTAGGAGTCAGTCCATGTCTGCAGAATCAGGCAAGGTCAGAGCTTTCGCAGGAAGAAGCTATAACAATGTTTCTTCTTCGTGCCTTTTTTTTTTTTTTTTTTTTTGTTCAAACTGGCCTTCAGACCCAGGCTGGGTGCTCCTCCCTCACTTTCTGGCTCAAAAATTAATAACAAACCCTTGAAATCTGGCTGTTCCCCAGTCTCAGCAAGTTGACACAGCCCCCTCTGGTCAGTCCCCTAGCCTTTGCCCCTTTCAGTCAGACCCTATGTCTCAATAGTACCTGATTCCCCAGTTAACCTATTACATCCAAGTACATGAGGCTCTTGAGGGATACTCCAGATCCAAATCATAACACCTAGACTTTTAATTTTAAAAAGTTTGGAAGGTTAAAATATACTAAACATTTGGAATATTCAAGATTTCTAAAAGAGTGACTATTGTTTCTGTGAAACATCACCCCCATTCTTCTTGATACAATCAAAAAGGAAATGCTTGGTTAAAGACAATAACAGAGCTCATGTTTTCATGATTGCGTGTCTTGAAATCAAAATATAAGATCATTAAGTTTGTTCCAAGGATTTGTAAGTTTCCATGTGATTTATTCTTGTTAACAAGGGTAGAAATATTAAATTAAAGTTTTGTATTAGACCTATGTCCTATAGGATTTAAAGTAAACCAGTCTGGGTGACACGTGAGTACAATTCAGAAAATCACTAATGAGAATACGGCAGGATTCCAGGCATATCAGATGATCATGGTTGTGTGTTACATATTAAAACATGGGTTTGTATTTCAAAAATTTAAGGTTTTGACTTGGTTTTTAAGATTTTGATACTTTAGTTACTCATTCTTTTTTTTTTTTTCATCACCGTTCTTGACTTGCAAAGCTTCTCCTTCTCCACTTCAGCCAGCCTCTGGTATGCGAACACCTTTGGCCTTGTCATTCCTGGAAATACTTCATCACGGACGTTTTTCCCCCTTTGGTTACAACTTTTTGTTTCAACCCCCTCCATTTATTAATCCCTTCAAAAGCGGCTCTTTCTTTCATTCTTCTCTGGCACTCCATGTGCCTTTTGGTGCCTGCTTGTGCCTCTGTTTCCCACTTCTCACTTGGAATCTTCAACTAAAAACTTGCCTGGCCAGATTTGATCCTGTTCAATATGTATTTTAAGAAGAGAGCAGGGCCTTGGGGTGTAGTGCAGAGGTTAAAGTTCTTTCCTAACAAATGGAAGGCCCTGGGTTCAATCCTAGCACCACACAAGCTGGGCATGGTGGCACCCACCTGTGATAGCACTCCAGAGGCTGAGGCAGGAAAATTACTGTGTGTTGAAAGCCACCTTGTGCTACATAGTGAGTTCATGACCAATCTGGACTACAGAATGAGATCATCTCTCTCAAAAAGGGGGCAGCTTTAGGATATTGTAATATCGTTTCCATATTGTGATATCATATCATATCACAATATCCTTTCCTCAATTCCTTCCTCATCTTCTGGTCTATTGGCCTGGCATTCCAGAGACCTTTGCTCTCTATCTACATGTTTGAGAGGGAGGCAGCAAGAACATCTATTGCTTATGTGTCTCTGACCAGAAGTCATCCACATCTCTTTATCTGTGTTCTGGAGGCCAATAGAACTGAAAGGGAGGCAGAAAAACATAGAGGTACACAGAAGTATTGATTGATGACCTTTCACAATTTCTTTGGCATGAGCCTAGTAGACTTGTTTTGAGGTAGAGATGCCTTTTAAACAATTATTATGGTTGTGCGTGGCTTCTTGTAGACCTTGTGTATATTTTGTTTAGTTATTTAATAAACTAGTGTTGTGCTTATTAGGAGCAAAGGAATCTTCTAAATGCTGACATATTTTAGTTCTCACAACAACCACATGCAGTAGCTGTTCATATGTGTGTATGGAAAAACTGAGGCCCAGCAGTTAAAGAGCTTTCCCTATACTTTTTTATTAATGTGTATTTGTGATACATAATAATTTCATTTAACCTGAGGAATTGGTGCATACACATCTTGATCATTTTTACTACTCTCCCTTTATAAATAGCTCTCTTAGAAACTGGCCAGACCCAATATTTCAACTCAGATGTCTGGCTTTTAATTCTTTACCTCTTATGGTTTGAATCTATAATGTCCTCCAAAAGCCTCATCTTTTGAAGATGATTCAATCATGGGGGCTAATCCATTGATTTCTTGTGTTCTGAAGAGGTGGGGCCTGGTCAGAAGGGGCAGATCACTGGAACATGACCTGGAAGGGGTGGGTCCCTGGGCATGACCTGGAAGGAGCATGATCTGGAAGATCTGGAAGGTCTGATATCCCTGCCATCTCCAGCATGTCTTGCCATGCCATAAACAGCTTTTCTCAGGCTAGGACCTCTCCTAAGCCCTTCCATCACTGCCAGCCTCCTGAAAATGTAAGCGAAAGCAAACCTTTCCTTCCTTAAATTGTGTGTGTTGTACATTGTGTTCCAACAACAAAAAGTGACTAAGACAATAGTTTTGACTACTATGTTGTGCTTCCTTCTACAAAGTTTTATTTGTGGTTAACTTCTCTTATTCCTCTGGATATATTAAAAGCATCCAGAGGACAGAATATTCTTTACTTGAATAAAGGGGCCCCAGCACACAGCAAAACTGGAGGTAATGAGGGTTGTATGGCTGGGCCGCAGGACAAAATGACCCTGTCACCTTCTTTTCATACTTTGTCTTTGGCTTCTAATTGTTAGAGGAATGTTAAACTCGTTTCTTTCTGTGTTTTGTGGGATATGTTATGAAATTTTGTTAAAATATCTCTAGGCCATTTCCTAGAATATTTTAACAATTTCTTTGAATGTCTGAATGGGAACTCCAGGATTCCAATTTTTTAATGTACCCAGTTGTTCTAGGAAATGTGGCTTAATTGTGCTTCCTCAAGGTTTGTAAACGTTTGGGAATCTTTGTGTTGAGCTGAAATTTTATTCTGTACTACCTGTCCTAGATTTAGGCCAGATTTCATGAAAAAATAGCTTCTGGGGCTTTGGGAAGTGTGAGCAGATGCCTTTACCTGCAACATCAGCAGTTTCCCTTGGAGTCTTTCCTAAGCCACATTTCAAGAAGTTGATTTTGATCAAAATTTTATATTCCCTGTGAGCTGAATCATTTCAAACACATACTTGTTGTAAGTGATGAGTGGTTAGAAAAAAAATCCACCAAATGCTAGCTCCGTGTAGGAATAACCTCAAGAGTTTTAGAAATCAAAACCATATTTTTCTCCAAAAACATCTTTTTCATGAATATCAAGCTACACCTCCTCCTTATTTTGTTTATAATCAAACTGAAGCCTTTTTCTTAGAAGAAACGTTGAGAATTTCTTGTGGTTTTTGTTTCCTCTGACCCTGCTTTACACACACACACACACACACACACACACACACACACACACACACACTTTCTCTCCCTCTCTCTCTTTCTATTTCATTTGAGAATATTTAGTTTCTGTGCCATCAGTCCCTAATGTAGCAAACATGCTGTATAAGTAACCTTTACCATTAAATTGTATATGATTTTCTTTTTCAAAAACTAGAAGAATTTACACATATCTTTGTATAATCAAATGGTTAGAATGGTTATGGTTGTGTCAAAAGTCTTCTGTGTTTCTGCTTCTCCTCTTTGTCAAACCCCCTCTTCATTCCTGTCCGATGTTGGAATTGAACCATCGGGGCTTTTATTGTCTGACTGTACCCGGAAGGAGAAAATATATCTGTATCTCTCTGACAGCAATCTGGAAACTTCTGCCAGTGCACGAAAGGTGTGAATCAGTATAGTGAGGCCAAAAGGATCGTATAGTTGAATTCAGATCCTGACAAATGAAGGGGCTGTGGGCTGGAAAGGTTACAAGGAATCGGAACAGTGGTAGTATGTTTTCATTACATGTTCTGTATTACTTGCGTTAGGTGGACATGGTGTTAAAAGCACAGCAACTGGCATTGCCAAGGATCCATGGTTCATCTGTTCACAGAATATGTATGTATAAACTGGTGTGGTGGCACAGTCCTGTAGTTCTAGTGCTCAGGGAAGCTGAGCCAGGAGTATTGAAAATTTGAACCCACCCTGGTCAGTTTAGAGACTTATTGAGATACTGTCTCAAAAAATTTTTTTAAAAAAACGTTGGGAAGACATCTCAGTGCAAATACCCTGGATTCAATTCCCAATACTTGCAAAAGGAAAAAACAAAGGAATATGTACAGATGCATATGTGTGTGTGTGTGTGTGTGTGTGTGTGTGTGTGTGTGTGTGTGTATGCATTTATTTGTGGCCTTTCTCACTCCAGGAAAGGATTTAAGATTATTTACTAAAATATAAATAATATAAACAGTTAAAGACACTCAAAGAAGAGTAAATGGGACATCAGAAGCCAAAATGAGAATAAGAAGATGCAGATGAATTCGGATTACAAAATTATCTGAGTTGTGTGCTGTAAGTCTGGACATTTTTTGCTCTTGTTTGGTGCAAAGTATGTGCTAAGCTTCCCAGCAACTAATATATGGAGAGAGATAAACCCCAGACCAAATCATAAGTAATAAAACCATTCTTGGTACTAAGAATACCAGTGAGGAATTTCTCATATAAAGGATATGGTAAAATAATGAAGTCCTCTGTAGTACCTCCTGCATGAGTTTTATTTGACTGCTGCACAATCTCATGTACTGTGTGGCTGGCTGGTATTCGCTTCTCAGAAATAGCAGTTTCTCACTTGTGGAGTTGCTTATTGAGAACCATGACTTGGGAATCTTGAGGAAAGGTGCTAGCAAAATATTATTATTTTTCTAGATTAAAAAATGCAAATATACCTTGACAGCTGAGGCATAGTCAATGTATAATCAGAATTGTGAGCTAGACCCACTGGCACAGGCCTGTCATACCAGCACTATGGGAGGCTGAGGCAGGAGGATTGCGAGTTTGAGCACAGCCAGCTTGGGCAGCTTAGCAAGACCCTGTCTCAAGTAAATAATAAACAGGGGCTGAAGATGCAGCTCAGAGTGAAGATCCTGTGCTTAGTCCCCACCTGTGTACACAAACAAACAAAAAAAAGAACGACACGATTTATTTTATTTTTTAATATATTTAAGCTTCTGGAACAGTAATAAATTTCCAGAAAGTATGCAAGTAGAGCACAGATCAGAAAACTTTGATTTCCTAACAATTTGAGAATGCTGAAATGGTATGTTTAGCTTTAAATATCATACTTGAGTGTTTATTTCAGTCCAAGCCCAATTCTCCTGCATAGCCATGACACAACCATCAAAATCAGGAAACTGACACTGAAATGTTACTGATCTTTGACCTCCTGTACGTTTTGCCAGTTTTTCCATTTATGTGCTGTACAGCAGAATCATCTAGTTTACACTGGATCTGGGTGTCATTATAGTTTTCCTCAGTATGTAATATTCCTTAGTCTTAGTCTTTCTTTAACTTTCTAGACCTCAACACTTCACAGGCTTTTTTTTTTTTTTTTTTTGAGACAGGATGTCCTTCTGTAGCCCAGGCTGGTCCTGAATTCACTATATGGCCCAGACTTGCCTTGAACTCAGGGCAACCCTCCTATCTCAGCCTCCCAAGTGCTGGGATTACAGGTGTGCACCACCATGCCCAGTTTATGGGGTTCTGGGGAATCGAACTCAGGTACTTAACACTTGCTAGACAAGCGCTTTAACCACAGAGCCATTCCTCCAGCCCCAGGCCAACTATTTTGTAAAGTATCCCTTCATTTGAGGGTGTCTGATGTTTCTTCATGACTACATCCAGGCTACACATCTTTGGTAGGTGTGATGGTTAGTTTTAGATGTGCACTTGACTGGATTAGGAGATACTTGGACATGGATGTTAGTCATTACAGCCATGTACCACATAGCGACATTTCAATCACTGGTGGTTCTGCAGGATTACAATAGAGCTGACAGTTCCTACTGCTAATCACCAAGTGATGTAGCTGTTGTAATGTCATAGTGCAAAGCATTCCATATGTGTCACGATGCAGGTGAAAGTGAAACTACTGTGCTTCCAGCCACAGAAACTTACACCTCTTGCAAATATGTACGGCTCATATTTGATAATAAGTGACTATGTTGCTGGTCTGTGTATTTGCTATACTTTTACATAGAGTATGCTCCTTAAGCAAATTTACTGCCCAGCAGTTTGCTGTGTTACACAACAGTTCTCTCAATGTATTTCATATTTGTTGGAGTTCCTGATTTAATCAAGAAACCAAGTAGGGTGACCTATGCCGCCTAGTTTTGTGTAAGTGTCCTCTATGATTGACCAATGATGAAATCAGCTCAAAAGATCTTCCTGTTGTTACATAATGACAGCTATCTCCGGGTGGGCCTGGGAGGGCATTTCCAGAGGATGCTAGAGTGAGAGTGACTGAGCGCTGAAGATCTGGTCAGGAAACTTTCGTTGACTGGGGGCTCAGGTAGAGCAAAAACGGGGAGGAAAGGTGAATTTTCTGTTTCCTAAAGCTGGGATGTCCTTTACTTTCCCTTGGATATCAGACCTATAGGTTTTTTGACCATTGGACTCTGGGACTTCTACCACTGCTCCCACCCTACCTCCAGTATCTTAGGTCTTTGGCCTTAGATAGAGGGTTACACAATAGGTTTCCCTGGTGCCGAGGTCTTTAACCTCGGAAACTTGGGCAACCATGCCACTGACTTCTGTTCTTTAGTTTGTAGATTGCCTCTCGTGGAGCTTAGCCTCCATAGTGTCTCCCCCCGCGCCACGAGTACTGGAGAGTGAACCTTTGCACTGAGCTTGAGCTACATTTCCTGACTATTCTTAAAATTTTTATTTTGAGTCAGAGTCTCACTAAAGTGCTACATTTCCTATGCTGGGGTCTAACTTGGGATCCTCATGCTTCAGACTCGCAGAGTTCTGACATTGCTATCCTCCTTAACTGCTCAGCCAATTTCCCTAATGATTCCAAAACATCTCTCTCTCTCACTCTCTCATTCTCTCTGTTGTTCTCTCATCCATCCATCTATCTATCCTGTTGGTTCTGTCTCTCTAGAGAACCCTGACTGGTATAGTAAGAATATCACAACATTTTCTTTGCATCTTTGTATCCTATCAGGTGGTGCATGATTTTGATCCATCGCATTACTAATGCAACTCGTGTTGTTCACCTGATTAAGTTATTGTCTGCCAGACTCTTCCACTGAAAGTTTCTCTTCTTTTGGTGCTTCATTTTAAGTCTGCCTGGACTCCTGTCTTCCCATTTTATTAAATTGCTCCTTCCTTCCTTCCTTCCTTCCTTCCTTCCTTCCTTCCTTCCCTCCTGCTTTGCTCCCTCCCTTCTCTCTCTCTCTCTGTCTCTCTCTCGATAAATTCTCACTGTGTTGTCCAGTTTAAACTGGGTTCCTGGGCTTAATAGATCCTACTGCCACAACCTCCTGAGTGGCAGGCACTATAAGGACACATCATCACACTTGGCTTATGATTACTATTTTATTTTGATAATTGAATTTTTCTGGATGTGGCCAGTGGCAGACGTTTCAATCTGGGTTCAATGTACTTTTGATATTTCCTCATTTTCTCAAGGATTTGTGATAGCCTCATTTTATACTTCCTTGCTCCAGCTCTGAAATCACCCATTCCCAAGTCAACTGTATTGCTCTTAGCAGAGAATCATACTACCTCAAGAAATGGGCTTTGTATGTGTTCACTGCCATTGGGGTTCACCTGTTCCCAAGCACTCTCAGTGACTAGAGCTAGAGTGTGTATGCAGGTGTGAGTACATGGCAGTATTACATGCGTGTAAAGAGACACATTTGCACTTGTATGGTTTTCTGTATTTCTGTACTCACATAAAGTCAGAGTCATGAGTTCACTCTGAGATCTCCAATTCCAGTCTGACACCTAGGATTCATATTATTTTCTTTCTTTCTATGTTTATATTTTGTTTTGACAGCAAGGAACCTGACTCTTAGTACTCTTAGTTTATTACCTCAGATCCCTGTTTGTAACGTAAGTTTGCTGCCACCTTTAGTACACATGGTAAGTTTTCTCACTTGGGCTGTCCCCACCTCAGTGATATCCTTTACCATGCTTGCTTTCACACTCTGCTCAGTGTTCAGGGAAGTTGCCATGTCAGAATGCCTCTCCCTGTGTATTTGAGCTCTGACAACTGATCACAGGTTGTCTTTTTCTGTAAGCACCCTTCACCCATGTCAGTCTCTGTCACTTGCTGTGGGACAGCCACCTGGGGGGTTACTCTTGCCTTATTCGAGCTTCAGTACCCTACTTTGCTACTAACGCCTTTGGGTCCAAGTGCTAACCTGACTGTGTTCCAGTTCGTTGCTCTGGGACTGAAGGGAAGGCAAAGCAAGGGAACGGAAGGGAGGAGAAGAGGGGAAAGAGAAAGAAGAGGAAAGAAGAAGGAGGCCTATCCTCAAATTTAAAATTTGAAAGAAATAACAGTGTACACTGTAACTGTACATTTGTTTTACATACTAATAAGAAATATGGCTGCATTTTAGGTCTTCAGAAAACCTAAATATTAAACATATTTTAAAACTCTGCATTTATTTTTTTCTTAGGATACTATTGTAATACTGGATAATCAGACTCAGATTCCTTATCTGTGGTCTTATTTGGGGTCAGAAGGAGGGAAGTCTGTCTTTCACATACAGTCTTTTATTAATATGCCCAGAAGGATTGAAAAATTATTAGGAATTGACAATTATTGATGCAGAGACTAGGCTGGAAAGCTCTATATTTTTTATTTTTGATGTAGAACACAGGACTTTATTTAGAAAAAAAGGATAGAGGGTAAAAGCTTCCCCTGTCTGGGAGGAGGTTCTGAGTGGGTTGCCCCTCTAATAGGTTTGTTTTTTATTTTTGGCTGAGTCTCATTCTGTAGACCTGGCTGGTTCCAAACTCAATGTGTAGTCTAGGCTAGCCTCATCCTCCTTCCTCAACCTCCCTAGTGTGAGGATTATAGGCATGTGCCACCATGCCTGTCTTATGTGGTGCTGGGGAATCGAACTCTTGGCCTTGCAGGTGGTAAGCAAGCACTTTAACCACTGTGCCATTCCTCTAGTCTCAATCTCTTATAGTTTCAGATAAAGGTCTATAATAATGATCTTTTTCATCATTTCATGCATTCTTGCCCCAAAAGCATTTATTCTTGTCTTATCCATTGAATTTCACTGCAAACCCTACTAATTTAATCCAGATAAAGTCAGCTATTTCTTACTCTATTTTGTGTTTCTATTGAGGTAATTAAAATCAAGTGATAAGTGATTGAATAAGGAAGAAGTATATTTAATTATTATTAATTGAATAATCACAGAATTAATAAAACTGCCCTAGGAAGTTATGCTGGAAATTAATTGAATATATGTATCTTCACAAAGATATGCCCTGAGGGATAATATAAAAGGAATAGGAACATTTCTTTCACTTAGGTAAAAAGACACTAATAAATTCTCATTAAATTACGTATTTTTAAAATAATATTTGGTAGATAGAGCAGCTTAGGGGAGCTACATAACAGTTTTGTTTATGCAAGCTTTTAATATGGGAAACATCTTAAATTAATCAACAAACTGGAAAGCCAGTGCCTTGTCTAGGAATCTTAATACCTCAATAGTAGATAATTAGAAAATAAGTCTATATAGTCAATTCTTTATTTTCTTACATAAAAGTTATTACAGTAATATGTGATACTATAATCAGGTTAAATCAAGGTAAGTAATAAAAATCAAAAAGCTTAGAAATTTCTACAAGCCTCTCTCACCTTTCCTACCTTCCTTTGTCTTCCTTCTTTTCTTTCTTTCTTTCTTTCTTTCTTTCTTTCTTTCTTTCTTTCTTCCTTTCAAGAAGCCAAAAAATTTTCCTAAATAATGACATAGCTTAAGATATATAGGTTTTCTGTTTCTGAGTGGCTTGACCGTTCATTGTTCCATATTGTTGGTTCAAGATTCTTTCTAACCATGATATGGAAGAATTGCAGGGCCTTACTGCAAACCATGATTCAAGAATTGCCTCTTAAATTCACAGACAAAAAGAGAAGTGGGATGTTTTTCACTTGGTAATATAATGATAGGGTTTGAAGGAGTTATTAAGTGAGTTAAGTGATTCTTCAGAATACCCAGAATCCAGAAAGCTACATTTTCTTATTGGAAGGGGAAGATTACCGAAATACCCAACAATATGTTTAGTGAGTCAGCATGACCTTCACTTTTTCTCTAAATGAATGTGTATGTGTATTTAAAAACTTTAAACAGAGTCTGAATATAGCTCCAAGGATTCAACAATACTGAAGAACATCAGATAACACAATCAAAAGAAACAAACTGAAGAAAACTGTGAAAAAAGATGAAAAAGAGTTTGGTCTCTGGAAAGAGGAAAGAAGAAAGATTACTGGCCACGGAATGAGACCACCATTCAAGTTCTGAGAAGACAGAAAAGCAATAAAGTGATGAATCGATAGGAAAAATACTTTGCTAAGGGGCAATAACAACACTTTAGCTTTCAGGCGCAAACAACTCTGAGACTTCAGAGAACCCTCATCCCCCTTTTTTCTGTCTTCTTTTTGTCTAAATCTTTAAGATCTCAGTGACAGAACTATGGATCATAACAGCTTAGTGGACATTGGGAACCATTGCCTCATGCCTTGTGTTTTAAGTCAGTCATTTCCAGCATTTATTTTAAGTCCCTGTTTTCCTCCCAGTCTACATATACCACCGGATATTTCCCAATAGACACCATCTGAAACTGTCTTTGAACAGAAAAAAAAAAAGCAAATTTGCTTGAGGAGATAGAATTCTTTTAAATCAATAGAGCTTAAGGATCTTAAAAAGGGAACTCTTCCAGCTTTTAACTAGATTGGAAGGAAAGGAAGGGTTGCCTTTCTGAGGGCTAGCTTGTGTTCAGTTCAGAGATAGAGACTTTGGGACCTATCTGACAGTAGTCAAACACCACTCTAGGCGATTAGGAAAGGGATGGATAGGAGCTCAGGCCACTTACTAGTCATTTTAAACCCAGAAATCCAGAGATTTTTCTGAGGTTTCCAGTAGATTATATCATGCATAATACCAAACTCAATACATATAAAACTGAAACTATCTGTGAGGTGTGTGGTTCTCAATGAGTTTAAGAAGGCATATTCTGCATTTGGTAATCAGGAAATTATCCCAGTTCTTTACTTCATCCCCCCCAAAAATGATACATTCTTACCCTTGGCCGTTGGAATTTGAAGTACTTTCTTGTTCGTTCTGAGCCATGCAGTATTTAATGTATTTAATCTTCTGTGTCTGACTCACTACACCACTCAAATCACCACTCTTTAGCTCTTCTACCCACCCCTAGAACAGGCTGCAGTGGCCATGTCTTGATGTCTCTTCTCTGCGCCCAGCAGAGCCCTTTATTGAGGTGATTTGCCAAAAGTTCTTTTTTTTGTATCTTAGTATATCTGTTGGGATTTGTTAACATGGCCTCATCCACCAGTCTACATAAGAAAAGAACTAGAACAATAAAAGTCATAAGGCTAGAAAATATGAGAAAGAAAAAGAGAGAAGTTAAATTTTAAATTCCTTTGAAGAGTACTCACAGGTAAATGTATATTAAAAAGACATTCAGGTTATCATTACACCAATCAGTTTTCTTAGGATAAACTTACATCAAAGACCGAATAAGTGAATTGCTACATTAAATAAACTTCTGTCTATATCACAAGTGTATATTACACATAAAGCAAGACATAACAACATACTTACATATTTCAGAGTTTTTAAAAATTTTCATAAATTATTTACACATTTCACTAATTACTAATATTTTGCTGGATTTGGTTTATCATTTCATCTACCTATCTATGCATAAATTCATGCATACATATTTTTAAAGGTTTTATACCAACTCCCCAGTTTGAATATAATTATAACTAATATATGATTAATAATTATGGGGGAAGTTTCACATTTTATGAGACAGTTGGTGCTGTTTTAGAAGGATGTCAATCATATGATTTAAATACCAATCTATTTTTTTGTTACACTTTCTCTTTAGATGTTTCCTTCCCTCCATGTTCTTTGGTGCTGTTTGTCTCTTTGTCTCTCTCAAAGATCCCTTCAAGTATTTTCTGCAGTGCTGGACTGGTGATCACAAATTTCTTTAGGGATTCTTGGTCATTAAAATTTTTTGCATCTTCAATTTTCAGGGATAATTTTGCTTGGTACAACAACCTGAGTTGACACTTGCTGTCTTTTAAAGCTTGGAAGATTCTGCTCTAGGCTTTCTGGCCTTTAACTTTTACATTGAGAAATCTGAGGTAATTCCAATGTGTTTGTCTTGGTAGAATAATGTCTGTTTTTCTCTGCTTTTAATCTTCTGTCTTTGTGTTGTATTTCTGAGGTTTTGATTAGAATGTGTTGTGGTGAGTCTTATTGCTGGTTGAGGTTATTTGGTGTTCTGTAAGCTTCTTGTACCTGAAAGTTAATTTTTTCCCTAGATTTGGGAAATTCTCTTGTGTGATTTCAGTGAATGAATTCTTTATACTTAGTTGATGTCTTCTGCTCTTTCTCTCACACTAATAATTCTGAGATTGGTTCTCTTTGAATCATCCATCAGCTGTTGTATCCAGCTACCTTGCTCATTTCTAATTTTGGAGTTGTGTCTAATTATGGCTTTTGTTTGGAAAACAAGGTCTGAAATTCTGTCTTCACGGTTTTGAGCCAACTTCCCCTGCTTTCATGTGTACTTTTCCTGAATTTCAGCTAGATTTCTTTTCAAAATTTCCACTTCTATGTCAAAATGCTCCGTCATATCTTCCGTTTCCTTATTTACCTCAGCCAAAGTTTTATTTGTGGCTTCTGTATGCTCAGTAAGCTTTGTATCCATTAAGACCACTGTTTGTAAGTAGGCTACAGGAAGTGTAAGTATGCTTGTAGGTATGCTCCTCTTTAAGCCTGCTGATCATTGCTTGCATTTCTTTGAGAATATCTTGTTTGAGTTGGTTGTTCAACTTGTTTATTTGCTTTTTGACTTTCTTCCCTATGAGTGCCACTATTTCAGGGCCCATGTCACTGGTTTCTGGGGTCTCAGGCATTTCTCTTGGTGTACTGTTGTCTGTCTTCTTCCCATGTTCCTGTTGCTGAGGGACTTCACTTTAAAGGCCTAGCCGAGAAGTTGTTTGCATGGCTATGAGGGGTGTGTGGGAAGCAGCAGTTTTTCTGAGTTCTGTACTAAGAGTAGGTAGTGAGGGAGGACCTGATAGTCCGATGGCCTCTGAGGTGTCTTCTTTACCCTCAGCCCCCTCAGCAAAGCTCTCCTGCCTGTCCTGGCTTCTCTCCCTTGAGGGTGGGGCTTTCCACACTCTGAGATGTTCCCAGTGTACCTGAGTAATTTTGGGGATTGGCAGACTTTCTCTCCTCTCCACAACTGTCTCTTGTGTGAGTTTCTTCCTAGGCACTGTTTAAGAGTGACTTCCAAAACTTTGATGCGCTCTTCTGAGCTTTCTTTTACTCTTAACAGTTCAGTCTTGGGCTCCTGCTTATGTTATTTCCTATTATGGCTGTACAGCACTGCTTCTGATACAGATTCTGGGAGGCCTTTTCTAGGTGAAGCTTGCATTGCATTTGCAGTATGCACTACACACAGGCTCTTTTTTGGAGTCTGGGGCTACCAGCCACTCTCAATTCCCACATCTTATGGATCTGTGCTTACCTTGGTTTGAGGCTCTGGGCTTGAGACTGTCCTTCTTCTGTAAATGCTGGTTGCTCAGGGCCACACTCAGTCATCCTGGGGCTTCTTCCTGGGTTGCTGTTTTCCTTTACTTCTGAAAATGTCTTCAGAATTTCTGCCCTTCCTGTATCCTACTTTCCGTTGTTGGGGTGCTCTTTCCTTTCCTAGCTCAGCCAGAGATTCCATGCTCTGGGCAGGCTTTCCTCTATCTGTGGATGCTGGTGGCTCCTAGCCATTCACAGTCGGTCTGGGTGGCCTCCTGGGCTGCTGTTTACCTCTGCTTCTGATGTGTTTTTGGGCTTTCTGACCTTCCTGTGGTCTCCTTTTAATTGTTGGGGCGCTCTTCCCTGTTCTAGCTACGTTGAACAGGTGGTTTTTGACTGTAATCTCAACTTTTTAAGTAGGTCCATGAGAAGACATTGTGCAGCCGTGTTACTTGGCTCCCATCTTCAGTGGAAGTCCCCCTCATTTAAAAAAAAGTATATATGTGATATTTATTGTTTACATTGAACTTAATTATTTTGTTCACATATATATTGCATCAGAGTTATAAATTCTCCCTCTCTCCCTTTTTTGTTCCTCTCCCTCTCCCCTAGATTTCACTCCCCCAACCCCCAATTTAGTTCTATGAAATGACTGTATCTGGGTTTCTTATATTAGAGAAACCATTCAATGTTTGATCTTCTGTTTCTGAGTCATTTCACTAAGCATGGTGGTCTCAAGTTGCATCCATTTTCCTACAAAAGCTTCAAAACTATCTGTCTTCATAGATGAGTAGTACTTCATTGTGTGCTGGTGAGATTGCAAGTTGGTGCAACCACTATGGAGGGCAGCATAAAAATTTTTCAAAGGGCTGAAAATTAGTATCCCAATTTGATATAGCAATACTTCTTCTGTTAATCTTTCCAAAAGCATTGAAAACAACACATAACAGAGATACATGTATACCCATTTTCACCGCAGCACAACTAACAATAGCTAAAATGTGGAAGACACCAAAATACCCATCAACAGAGCAATGGGTACATAAATTGTGGTATGTGTACATGGTGGAGTGCTCCATCCTCTTTGGTGTCTCTGAAAGCTAAAAGAAAATTTCTTCATGTAAACCATCTGAATATGAGGTTCTTGGTAGGACCCTGTTGGATGCATCATCTAAAATACCATTCCTGCTGAGTGTGGAAGCACATGCCTGTAGTCTCAAGTCCTCTGAGATGCTCAGGAGGTTGAGGTGGGAGGATCCCAGGTTCAGGGCCAGCATTGTCTAAAAAAGCAAACAAAACAAAAATGCCATTTTGTTCTAATTTTTCTTTCTTTAACGTTTTTGTGTGTATCACTAACTGAAATTTATTATCTTTTGTTTTCTTTGTATTTTCTGTTTTGTCTGTCTACTTCTCTCAAAGGGTATGAAAATTCTTGGGATTGTTACTTTTATGTGTGCTTTGTATCACTAGGCTCTAGAAGAATGCCTGGTATAGAGTTTTATGTAAGCATATTTCTAGGATAGATGTTTCTAACACGTTAAGGTGGTGGGGAGAGAATAAAGAAGATTCATATGAAGCCCATATGAAACATTTCAGAAATTTAGAAAAATTTACTTCTTCTTGCTTATAGTGTAGATATAGTCCTACTGGCACCAGAAGGGATAATTTTTATCTCTCAATCACTATTTTGAAAAATCCAACTGGTTAGGCCTGGTAGCACAGGCCTGTAATCTTAACATTCTGGGAGGCTGATGCAGGAAAATCTCAAGTTCAAGGCTGCCTGGGTAACTCAGAAACTTAATAAGACCTTGTCTCAAAATAAAAACAAAACAAAACAAAACAAAAGTCTGAGGATGTAGTTCAGTGCAAAGGCCCTGGGTTGGATCTCTGGTATCATAAAAAGAAAGAAAGAAAAAGAAAGAAAACCATCTGTACAACTTTATTCATTGGTTTAGAGAAGTGTTATTTTTAAGATCAGAAAATATAATGATATCTTTTTTCTCAATTTGTTTTCCAGCCCAATTTATACTTTTTGAAGTTCAGCTTCAAAGAGTCAAACTGAAATATATTAATAGTCTCTTATTAGTTTTCCATGATAAAACAGAAAAAGTATATCAATTTTGTAAGAACAAAAAGAAACAACAAATAAAGAGCTTATGAAAGTAAACAGGGAACTCAGTGTTCATAGTTGAACACAGAAACCTATTGAAATAGTGAAAAAAAAATCACAAGTTGATTGTAATGTAGAAACTGAAACATTTGTAAACTGCTGCAGACCTGGAACAGCTGACTGTTCAAAAGTTCCACAGATGGCTCACAAGTAGAGAATAGCAGAAGAATTTGGGTACTACCTTTGTGTGACATTAATATTGATAGACCTAATTTCAAGTTGTACCTTATATATTTGGTAGATCTGAATGAATTTTGATACCTTGATGCATAGTTTTGCACCCAACTGTTATGAGAAAATTGAATTCATGGACACTTGAATGGAGAGGTACCCGATTGGGTCCAATAACTTTTCCCCACTGGAGAACTAAATTAGGTATTATGGAACCAGACGTTTTGGCACATAGAAACAAGACTTCTGCATTTCCATTTGCTCAGTCCCAGAGTGGCTTCTCCAGGGCTGAGGAATGAGGCCAGTCTCATAGGCACTGCGGGAAGGCATGGCTTGTTGCTTTGGCTATGTCTGTCCTGATACCTGCAAAGATGATAAGAAAGTTGGAGAACTTAGGTTAATACTGAGTAGCTAGCTATTGTGTAGCAAGTCCTTAGACCCTTCTGGAGGCAGGAGGGACAACTCTCAGGGTCACATAGTAGGAGCAGCTAGGTGGAGCTCTCAGGGATGTGAGTCCTGCCTTTGTCAGGCTGTGCAGCTATATGGTCATTAGGTAGGTCTGTGGGTGTGTATAGAATGTGAGGTGTGCCTCTGGCCTATGGGGCATGCCCTGCAGCTCGTAGTATGTGCTCTTCAGTATGTGACCTATGCTATTGGGCCTGCATGAGGATGCTGATCTGGTATAAGGGTGTTGGGGCCACAGGGCCAGAATGGGAGAAGTGAGTAGTTGCAGAGAGGGAAAGAACAGGTGAGAGGGAGAGAGAGAGAGAGAGAGAGAGAGAGAGAGAGAGAGAGAGAGAGAGACCCGAAGCAGAAGGATTGTATCTGAAGGTGAGTCCAGGGAGGTTAGTAAGTAGTTTTTGGTCTGGCATCTATGCTAGGGTGGGCTATTTGGTGATATGACTGACTTTGAGTAACTTATGTTTCTATTGGTAGCCCTTCACCTATACCCCAGTAAATAACATCTCAACCATACTCCTTTAAGTAATCTCAATAGACTCATTGGTTCACCAAGTTGGACTGTAATGTAATTGTTACTTGGGTCTGTCTACTGTGCCCTATTTGGGATGTATAGATGTTGGTATTCACATCTCCCCAGGAAAGTTTCACACAACGTTAGTGATGCCTACTAGAGGGACCAGAGGCTCCAAACTGGCAAGAGAGATCTGGTCCCTATGATGAATGGTAGAAGATGAAAAATGTACAGTAGTGACGACTTTTCTTGAGTTCTCTGTAGCTTGCTCTACCACCTGGTTCTGAGTATGTACTCTCTTGTACTTTCTCCATTTTGTGTGTGCCTCTTTTTTCTTTTTAAAGGAAGACATATTGCTATTGGGATAACTATTTTGGAAAAAGTGAGTTCATGAGAATTCGAATGCAGAAGCATCTAATTGGGCCTCAGGCTGCCTGAGGCTCAGTGGTTCTACTGGTTGTAAAGTGGCTGATGTCCTCTTCCAGATTCTTAATGAGCATAGCAAATGCTTTACAGATGAAACTTGTGGATCCAGCCCAAACTGATTTTCTCAGGACAACTGGTTAGGCCTGGTAGCACAGGCCTGTAATCTTAACATTCTGGGAGGCTGATGCAGGAAAATCTCAAGTTCAAGGCTGCCTTGTGCGACGTTGGTATGTGCACTGTTCTCCCTAGCACCCCTTTATTACCACTGTCCCTCTTGCTCGGTTGTGCCAACTTCCGTTCTTTGTCATCTGCTGTCAGTCACACTGGAGTGTTTGCTAAGCAGCACTGGGGGAGCTGGGCCTTCTTAAGAGGTTGTGTGTTTGGTTGCTGGTGAGAGCAAGTGCCCAGAATGTGGTCTCAGGAAAAGGGGACCAGAGAGAAGGGAAAATTAGGAAGATGGAATGAAGCCATGGTGAAAGATAAAGGGAATTCCCCTATCAAAGTGAAAGGAAAGAAAGAGGAGGGTAGAGAGCCAGCAAGTGGCAAAGGTGCAAGATGTAACAATGCCAGCTATTGTTTTTCTGGTCTAAAGGAGAAAGAAGAAACCAGAAAGGTCAGAAAGGTATTATATGTAATTGTTATTAAGCAATTTCTATCCTAAGAATTTTACATGTATTTTCTTATCTGTTCATCACAGCCTCTCCTACAAAGAACAGTTACCTGGTTTTATAGATGAATACAATGAGGTTGATAGAAGCTTAAGATTTCTCCCTAAGTTCAAGTAGCTGTGCAATGATGATATCAGATCAGATTGACAAGTAAATCTGTATTCTTAACCACTGCAGAAAGTAAACTGTTCTAAACTGGACACAAGCCAGGACATAATATATTATTACTGATAAGGTATTGAACAACAGGGTTGGATGATATAAATTTAAGGGGAAATGGTATCTGAGATAAGATGATTGATTTGATAGGCAGGAGGCCATTGTGAGTGGCATGGTGGGGCAGGATCCTGCCGGACAGCAGCCCAAATGGCAAACAGAAGAAGCAGATGTGGAAGAACTGGAGGACACAACCACTGAGAAATGTTAGGGGAAGGAAACATGGGAAAGTGATGTACCTTGGAGGGATTGTGGGGCTCACGTTATAGGGATATTTCAAGATGGAAATACTATTCACAGACAAAACTGAAGAATCCAGGATGTCCAGGGATGAAGCTGCCATAAAGAAGGTGCTAAAGGAGTTGGTAATTTTTTGAGGAGGATGGGAAGATGGTTTTCTGTGGTTCAAAGGAAGACCTGAGGAAGAGAGTTGTGGAATGAAAATATCTTCTAATCTAGAGATGCTCTGGGGTCTCCTGAATTTACTAGTTTTCATTTGCCATGCTGATGCCAAATAAAGAGAATTTTAATTTAGAGTAGCTCAGAATTAAAATTTTATTAAAATATCTGAGTTTGTGAAA
This sequence comes from Ctenodactylus gundi, assembly GCA_004027205.1. NCBI lineage: Eukaryota > Metazoa > Chordata > Mammalia > Rodentia > Ctenodactylidae > Ctenodactylus > Ctenodactylus gundi. The sequence continues at coordinate 88,785 of PVKB01002590.1, read as the reverse complement.
GTGTCTATAAGTTTACAGGTAAAAATTGGATTTATAAAAGATTATTATAATTATTTTAGGCTTGAGTCCTTAGTACTTTATTTTAGGGAACAAGTATTAACTTATCTGCTGAGCTCAATTATAGTGCCTGGTTTGAATTTTGACTCTAAATAAAATGCTGTATAATAAAATATTTTTTATTTTGAATACATCTTACGCAGGTTTAAATTTTTTATTAAAATTTTAAAATCTTAACTTTATTTATTTATTTATTTATTTTATTGAGGCAGAGTCTCAAAAAATCCTGCAGTTCAGGCTGGTCCCAAGCTTACTATGTAGCTCAGGCTTGCACTGAACTCACAGCAATACTCTTGCCTCAGCTTCCTAAGTGCTGGGATTACAGGCATGTACCACTATGCCCAGTTTATGTGGTACTGGGTAATCAAACTCGGCCTTGTGCTTGCTAAGGAAGTGCTTAACTGCTGTGCTATTCCTCCAGCTTCTGTCAATTAGTTTTCTTAGGATAAACTTATGTCATAGACTGAATAAATGAATTGTTACATTAAATGAACTTAAGTCTATATCGAATTGCTGTATTAAAGGAACTTGTATCTTTGTTTGTTTTGGCAGCCTGAAGTCCCGATATACCCATTTGAATCATTTTTGTAATAATTCACTGGTTTCTCATCAAAATTCCAGAGCATGTCATGTCAAATAGTCTGTCATTGCAGTCTGAATCAGTTTTATGTTTTTTGAGCAAACAAAAATCAGAACAGCTTTAGGATTATGTACCTAAATATTTAGTAACTCCCCCAAAGTAATTGAAATGAAATTTGTAGAAATCATCACCTCAGTACCCTAAATAAATTCAGCCTTCAGGAATGTCCTTGGCTTTGTCAGGATTTAAGAAACATGAAGATTGTTGGAAAATTCTTATGAGATTTAAAAAGGAACAAGAACACCATGCTATAAAACCCAAGAAAGGAACTCAATATTTTTGTCAGAAACAAGTTTCCTCATGAAAATGGAAAAAAAATAATTTGATTTGTGTGACTTTTTGTTGACTCTGGCTTATTTTGCTGCTTTTATTTACTTTTGTGGGAGATTTTCACTGTTGTGCCTTGGACTGAGGCCTGAGGAACGCCGAGCCTCACTGTCATCAGCTTGCCAAATGAAGTGGAGAAAGTTGCTTGGTCTTTTTATGTTCCTGAATTCCTTGGGATGAGGCTTTTGTACCACTTACTTTAAAGAAAGTATCTGTGAGTTTTTGTATGAAAGCTGAACAAATTGCAGAGAGCAGCTGGGGAAAATCAGTGTGGCTAATGGGACAGACTGTGCTTTTCAGCCTCCCTGAGGATGCTGGGCTTGCTGGGTGGTGATGCAGTTCAGGGATGACGTCACCAGCTCACTGCACTTGTGGCTTTGGGGCATTGCTTTTTCTCTACACTCTCTGTTCCTCGTTCGGTTCCTTTGCTGGCTCTCTTTCCTTTATGTAGTCCCAAATGCAGAGATTCCTAAGTTCTGTCTCTACCCTCTTCTCATCTTTGGCTACACATAAGCTGAAGCAGTGTCTTTTTCACTCTCAAAGTCTCAACCATGTTTCCAAATGTCAGTTAGGCAGCTGTGCCTGCCTGGTGCACCCTGGGTACCTCAAACCCTCAAACTCTGAAATTTAACATGTATTCCACAAAATGTCGCTCTGTCCATATTTTTTATTTCGATCAACAACATTGCAAAATTTGTCAGAATCCAAGTAGAGTCGATTGTGTCAGCTCTAACAAACAGAAATATAGCCAGAGGTTAGAAAGCCAGGGCTTTAACACAGAACTGCCTGACAACTATCCCAAAAGTCTCTGCCAGATTACAGCTTTGCACAATGCCCACCACAAGATTACATGAAATATACTTCTGCAAGGATATTTGCCTGCCAATGCGACTTTCAATCTCAGACTGGAGCCACTCTTGCTATTAATCTTTGTGGCCACAGATTGTGGTTTCAAAATACATGATATAATCCTTCTTATTTCGTCTTCATAAAGTTCCCCTTGCCTCAGCTTTCTTGAACATGTTCACAGTTTACTATGGCGCAAGTGTGGCCATTGTGCTGGTCTGTTGTTTCCAAGTAAGTAAGTATCACTCCTCGGAGATCTCTCTCCAATTGTTATTTACGTGTACAATATCATCGTCTCATAGTTGACCACCTAGAAATGTTCTCATTTCCTTTGCCGCTCACATCTGATCCAAGCCTGTGTTGCCTGAGCACTGTCCAGCATGATTTCACTTTACTTCCTACCTCTGACAAGTAGTCATATTCTGTTTGTGCTATCTCTGCAGTGTTCCCAGTTCCCTTCTCATGTCTTCATCTTATCTTCTGCCATTGTAACAAGCAGCTACAAACCTCATTTCCTCTCTCTTCATTCTATCCTGCACATGGCTATTGGAGTTGTTTTCTAAACACAAATGTAATAATAATGAACCTTTGAAAACCAGTGACTCTTGTCATAGAGTCTGGAGGCAGCATCATTTGTAGTGCCCTGCTGTCTTTGCCTGCCTTACCATCCGGTCGTGCTGTGCTTTGCTTACCCAGCACACCTTGAGTCTGCATCGGCCTGTGTTCGTTCTCTTTTAATGCCCTTCTGTGTGGTCACTTACCTCAATTTCTCTAGGTCCAGCTCCACTATAAATACGTAAGTGAATATATTTTGAACATAATGGGACTCAAGAAAGTATCCTTTGGGCTGAATTAAGTTGAAATGAAAATACAAAAACTTCATTGTCCAGATAAATGATGGGAAATCATTTTGTTAACTGAGTAATGTAACTGAATTTAACTTCATTGTGAGCCAAGACTATACTGTCCAATGGTCTGTGATTCTGTCATCTGACCCTAAGCCCCTGCTATTGATAATATTTGCTTTGGACAATCCTCCCTTGCATCTCTAAGCAGAATTTACTGCATGAACTCATGATATTGCAATAAATACATGTCATAAACTCCTTTTGCAAGCATTTCTGTAACTATAAATTCTTAGCACTGAAATTACTGAGTAAAAATAAACATAGATTAAGCCATTTGATTTATGTTGCCAAATTATAGTGGCTGCCATTAAACTCAAGATATCTGGTTTTCTTCCTCCATCAAAAGTGTTACCAAACAAGTTTTTGCTGGTTTTATACATAAAAATGTTAACATTTTCTTAGTTACTAGTTATGTTGGTTATTTTTCATATATGTGTTGTCTGTTTTGTACTTTTTTCTAGGCACCTTCTCTGTTCATTTTTTGTTGCATATTATCTTTGTCTTTGATATACACTTTTCTTATAAATTTATGAAATTACTTTTTGTTCACAATACATGTTGTAAAGAATATTTCAAGTTTACCAATTGTCTTGATTTTACTCATTATTATGCCTTTCTATTACACAGAAATTTTCCTTTAAGTCAACTTTGTCAATCTTTTTTTATACTGCTAAGGTTTGTTCTTCAAAATCTTTATTCTAAGATTATAAATTTGTACCTTAGTTTTATTTCAATTATTTCCACAGTTTCTTTATTCAGAGTTTAAGTATTTGATCAGTAGGAAATTAATTTTATCATAACTAGTAATATGGGAGAACTTGTCTTCATTTTTTCCCAAGTGCTTACTGGTTATACCATTCCACTTATTGAATACTCTTCCTTGCTAGCTGGGAGTATAGCTTTTATGCTAAAATCTGGTTTATAGTTAAGTATATTTCTGAACATGGCTTAACTCAGTTAGACAAACTTTATGCAGTTAGTATTATCCTGTGTCCACATTCCCTACCAGGTATAAGTTTCACAATATAAATTTAACTGAGCCAAGATATGTGAGGTGTGATCAAAATATATGGTGAATATTTAAATTGAGAAAAATTATTACATCAAGAGATACATTGCTTTGTTCCTGCTCAAAAAACCCCCACCTTGCTTCGAACATACTTGTCTCTTATTCTTGCCGATTTCTGAAGCAATTCTAGAAGGCTCCATTTCTCAGAGTCTTTATGAATCACGATTTAAACATGCAGTGAATGCTGCTGCCAAGAGGCATCCAATAGAAAAGCAGAGGCTCATAAAAACATCACAGTCATGTCCTCATCTACCTCATTCCCTGGAACTGGCACCATGCTGCTTCTGGCTCCTCTCCAGTGTGAAAATGATTGTGAGTTGATTGCATTGATTCAGGACATTGAGGCAGCCACAGGATGCTATATGTCCCTCTAACGGAACCTAGCTAGCTTTGGAGCACACATGTTCACTCCGTGACAGAACACTGAAGTAACACTTCTGTGGGTGATCTAAGCTCTGGGGGTTGGAATGAGATAACGCTCCCAACTAAGACTTGCTAAAGAAGACAAAATTTCTGATAATCATTTTCTGTCTTCTGCTGGTGTCTATGAACTGTAAGCCAATATGACTGGTCCTTATCTTTGTGTACTGTCATGTGTTATGTCCTTGCTGTGGCCTGTATTTTCTAGTTGCAGGTACCTTGGCTTCTTAGGATTTCTCTTAGTTCATTTGAGCTCTCTTCAGAGGGAGGCCTGGGAGCTCTTGGCCGCTCTCCCTCCCTGCTGAGCTGCTGACCTCTCTGAAGTTGTGTGCAGGGATGTGCACTCGCACATCTCTCACGCTAGCTCTCACTAGCCTGGTGTTGCATGCGGGCTTCTCCGAGAGCCTTTCAGTGTCTCTGCATGACACCTTGGGAAAGGAGCAGAAGTTTCTTATGCTCTTAGCTTCCCCTAAGAGACCATCTGGGATTCGTATTAGAGGTTTCCTCCAGCATCAAAGATTTGGACCCTGGAGGCTCATATGGGCTACTTTCTCAGGAATTTATAATTATTCTTTTTAAATTTAATTTTTATTGACATATTTTCACATATTTATGAAGTATAATGTGATAATGTGATTTTTTCATATATAATGCTCACATTCTTGCTCTCTTTTGCTGATTATCTTCTTTCCTCTAACTTGTGAGAGTTTTTCTGGTTTTAGAAAAGCAGCAGTGACTGGGTTGGAAGGAGGAAAATGACTCATACATTACCATGAGATCTTTCCAGCTGTATTGTTTACAATACAAACTTTGCCTATAATACAAGCTTTCTATTCAGACCATTGGGTCTTAATATTCAAAGCTGAGCTTTTGGAGCCAAAACAATCTTTTGTCTGTCAAAAGTCTCATTTACAAGTCAAAATATTTTAGCTTTTGTTATGATCACTTCTGTTGTGAATGTTAAGAGTCCATTTTGGCAGTCATGGTCAAGAACTTAATTCTTTGTCCTTGCTGCACCGGGATGAGTACTGTGCATCATAAAGTCCTGGGGAAAGGTGCTTTGGGAGGAGGCTCTGCCAACATCTCACAAAATTATCTGAGATTCTGCTGGCATCAGACTTTTGGCTTCATCCCTGTTTTCTCTCCCTCAGCCTTGGGATTCTATTCAATTGGCTGCTCTCTGGTCTTAGTTTCTTTCGTCTGCTTTTACCTAGTCCCTACTGTCTTTAAATTTCTTTTTGTTGTAAATTGACAAATTATAATTGTATATACTTATGGAGGACAAAAGTGATTATGATTTATGAGTACAACATGGAATAATTATATCAAACTAACTAACCTACCCTTACTCAAATGCTTAACATTTTTGTGGTGAGAACAGTTGATTTAGTTGCTTAGAGATTGTGAAATGTACACATTCACCATACTGGGCAATAGTTCCCCCCCCTTCCCCCCCCCAAAAAAAAAGAAATCAATGACTTATTTCCTCTGACTGAGACATTGTATCCTTTGAAGATCATCTCTCCATTCGCCCCATTAATTCAGCCTCTGGTAACCAGCTTTCTACTCTGTGTTTCTACAAGCTTGATCTTTTTAGATTCCAGATATAAGTTAGAACACAGAGTGCTTGTCTTTCCGTACCTTACTGAATTTGCTTAACATAAGGTTTTCCATCTCTGTTGTTGCAAATAATGGAATTGCCTTCTTTTAAAAGGTTGAATTATATATATATCATAATATCACATTTTCTTTATTCATTTGTCCATTGTTGGATGTTTTAATTTCTTTTTCGTCACTGTGACTCAATACTGAACATCCACAACTTTAAGGAGGAAAGATTTATGTTAGCTCACAGTTTCAGAAAGTCTCAGTTCGTTCATGGGTGGGCAGCTAGGAAACAGTGGAGTCACATGGTAGGGCTAGAGCCAGGTCTGGGTCCAGAGCCAGAGCTCCAGAGACAGAGATCTTCACAGCATGGCGGGACAGAGAAACCTGGGAGGAAAGGTTGGCCAGCACATGCCCCTCCAGGTCAAGCCCCAAGCATTCTCCCCTTCCAGCCAGACCCCACCTCCCAACACTATACAGTATCCATAGGTATATGAGATTTTTGGGGGATACTCCAGATCCAAGCCATGACAGTGGACATTTAGGTTGATTCCATAATATGGCTATTGTAAATCGTGCTGTAATACACATAGAAGTATAGATATATCTTCCACATTTCAATTTCAAATCTTTTGGATAAATGTCCTGAAGCGGGATTTCTGGATCATGTGATAATTCTATTTTTCATTTTTTGAGGAATTTCTATACAGCTTCCCATCATGGCTATACTACTTTACATTTCTACCAGCAATGTACAAAGGTTTTCTTTTCTCCTTTATTCTGCACTGAGTTTTGACCTAGCTTCCCTCATCTCCAGTCCTCCCAGGAATCCATGTCTCAGAATCTGTCATGGTTAAGTGGACCACCATTTTGATTGCCGAATTGTCAACTTTCCAAGCTATTACTTCCTGCGCTCTGAGAACCTCCTGATACAGTTCTCCACTTACTTCCCGTTAGAGCTGCTGACTTTCCACAACACCTAGTCCCTCTTCCTGATAGAAGGACAGATGGAGTATTCCTGTGTGGGAGGCAGGTGTGTGCAGCAGGTGAGTGAGGACAGAAGGCAGTATGTGAGGAAGATGCCAAGTTACTGCAAGTACAGCCGTATACTGCCAGAAATAATAATGTTGCTCTGTGGAGCCCAGGCTAGCTTAAAAGATACATTCTGTGGTTCTTTAAGAATAATTGATTTTGATGTACTTCTGTAGTTAATGACTGTGTGGTTTGGATTTAGAATGTCGTCCAAAAGCCTCATGTATGTAGATGTTATGGAGTACATATGAAACCATCTACTGTTAAGAAGTTGGGCCTTGTTGGAAGGGATGGATCACTGGGGCTTGACCCAAAAGGGGCAGATCACTGGAACAGGACTCGGAAGGATATATGCTAGCTCCACTCTTCCTTTCTCACTTGACTTCCTGTTTACCATTCTGTGATTACCTTATCTCCTGCTGTGTCTCTGCTGTGCCTCTGCTGTGTGCTCTCACTGCTGTCAGCTGCCCATGAATGGACTGAGACCTTTCCAAACTGTGAGCTAAAATAAATCTTTCCTTCCTTAAGTTGTGGATGTCAGATATTCTGTCTCAGCAATGAGAAAGTAACTAAGAGAAAATAAAATCCTTCCTGCTGCTAGGCTCTAAGACTTGTTCTTTATCCACAGTTCCTGAATTAGAAGGAAGTTAATTTACAACAGAGTCTACACAGTAGAAGTTTCAAAGATAAACTTTACCAAGATAAACTTGCAAATTAAAAATCATAAATTGTGTTGTATGTCCAAGCACTTTTCTATACAGACAGGTAGTTTTGAGGCCTTTGCAGGAAAATGGGTACAACTTCAGACTATTTAAACTCAGTGATGTGAGTCAGATGCAGAAGGTTAAATATCTCATGGTTTCTCTAATATGAGAAAATAGAACCAAATGAAGATGATAGAGGGAATTAGGAGACAGGAAGGGGGTGAGGGAGGGTAATAAAGGGGGAGGGGAAGGGATTGTAATTTTGACCTGATATATATGTGCATGAAATACTCAAGTCCAATGTAAACATGTATATTGTGTGTGTGTGTGTTGGGGGGGGGGGAACAAAAATCATAAACACATGAGGAAATAAGCTACTAAGAGTGTTAGTACAAAGATGAAGCAGTGTGATTAAAGCCCCCCAAATTTCAGAAAACACAGATATTGAGCACAAAGTATTTTATTTTAAATAATTATAACAATATAATTTTCCCTAAGCAAAAAGAAATAAGATACTATTAAAAAACCTAGAGAATTAAAAAGAAAAAGGAAAATATAGGAATTCTAGAAATGAAAATGTAACCATGGAAATGAAAAGTTGGTACATGCTAAAGATTTGACACAGTTAGTGAGAGAGTAATAGAGTTGGGAGTTAGGTGTAAGGTAGTTATGAAGGATGTGTGGAAGATACACATTTAGAAGGTCTCTCATTCCATTCCCGAGTATTTTATTAAAAAAGAATAAAAACATATGTCAATAACAAGCATTTTTATATAAGAATACTTATGGCAGCAAAACCTGGAAAACAAATCTTCCGGAGAGTAGATGAGCACATTTTGATATATCAATACAATATATTTATACTCAGAAATTCAATAAAGTACTGATATTCTTGAACAAAAAGTATTAACTTGAGAAAAAAAAAACCAAGACACAATGAATACATACTGTATGATCCCATTTATATGACATAACAGAATAGACTAATCTAATCTAGGATAGTTGCCTCTGGAGGGGGGAGCATAAGCAGATTCTTACTTTTGGTCTTCATAACATATAATGACTTATACAGTCATTAAAACTCATGAGTGGAACATATATGATTTGTAAATTTCATTGCAGGTAAATTATACCCTGCAATTAGTTGGTGGGAATATAAACTTAATACAATTATGGAAATCAATCTGAAGAGTTCTGAAAAAATTAAAAGTAGAAATTCCATTTGACCCAGCAATACCTCTACTGGGTATCTTCCCAGAAGAGTTAAAGATGTCATATTGCAGTAATACATACTTACTCATGTTTATAGCTTTGTGACTCATAATTGGTAAATATTGAAAGAAGTGATTGATCTGCTTATCAGCAGATAAATAGACAAAGAAAGCATAGCACATATGCAGAATGGATTATTACTTAGCCATAAAGAAGGATAAATTTGAGTGATTGGTAGGAAAAATAAATGTACTTTGAGATCATAATACTAAGTGAAATAATTCGGGCACAGAAAGTTAAAAGTTACATGATTTCTCTAATAGAAAGCCAAAACATAAATAATTTAAACATGAAAAGACAGGTGGTAGATAACTGGGAGATATACTTCAGAGGTAGGAAGTGGAGCTGAGGATAAAGCGGGAAGAGGAGAGAGATAGAGGAAGGAGAAGTAAAATAAGTAAGAGGTGAGATGCATATGTGCCAATTTCCCAAGATGAACTGTGTATGGTAAATATGTCTTGACAAAAGTAATTCTGGGAAAACTACACCCCCAAAATTAAAAATTGAAAAGTAAGAAAAACAAAGATGAACCATGGAAAAGTACGTAGAATTCCTAAAAATTGGTGCAAAAGGACAGCGATTCACTAGGGAAATGTGTAAAAGCATAAGGAAGAATTACAAAGAAGAGAAAATTTGTAAAGCCATTGCATGCAGAGCAATTGCATAATCTTACTAGCAATCACAGAAATAGAAACCAAAACACCACCGCTTCGGCACCAGTGGGTCATAAACAAAATTTAACTCTGAAACCAATTCCACAGTACTGCCAAGGATGTGAGCAATAGATGGTCTCCTACACTGCAAGTGAAATTTTAGATTGATGCAGTTGTTTTGGAGAATAATTAAGAAATATTTAGCAAAGGTAATTTATAATCAAGCAGTTTCACTCTTGGGGATATCGTAGGTCAGCAGTTCGTATGCTTCTTTGGCCTATGGGTCCTTTTAAACTTTTAGGGTCACTGAGAATATCAAAGAGCTTTTGTTTGTATGAGTTCTATCTATTGATATTTATCATATTAGAAAATAAAAATTGAGAAATTGAAAAAACACATGTTTTTTCCAAATAAAAAGCAATAATAATGTTAAATGAATAACACAGTTTGTAAAGTAATGGTGTTTTCAAAAATAAAAATTTTGGTGTGAAGAGTGTCATTATTTTACATTTCTGTAAATGCTTGGCTTACTTGAAGACAGCCAGGTTCAGCCTCTGTCCTGTTGTGGTAAATTGTCTTGGTTGAAGCATATGAAGAAAATACAAATTCCCACAGCTATGGATTTTGAAAAGAAAGGCGTGTTTAATAGCCTTTTCAGGAAGTTGTGGATTTTCTTTTTTGATACTATACCCAAAACTAACAAGTAACCATTTCTTAAATGTTAGTTAAGACTTTATAAATGAGTTTTTCATTTTTTTTAACTTTTATATTCTGTTAAACTAAAGTTCATGGATTGTTCTGTACTGCTAGTGGACCTTATACATACATATGATTCTGTAACATTTTGTATTTACTCATTTGAAAAATGCTGATATATGTGCATTATACATAAAAACTTACCACCCATCTGCTCGGAGAAATGAAGTCATGTAAAGCTTTAAAGCTCACAGGGTTAAATTAAGTTTTCAAAAATTCTAATTTTTTAAAAAGCTCAGATTTTATCAGTCACAATAATACTACCAGTTTTCTTTTTGGGTGGCAGGTTCATATCACTGATTTTTTTTTTTTTTGGAGAATCTCTACCAAATACCCATGGAGTTAAAAAAATCACCATTTGCAGTCATTCTTCAAGTAAAAAAAATGATATTTCATGAAAAACAGTGGCAGTTTATATTATAAATCAAATATCACATAAAAGTTTTTTCTTTGAGAAAATCATTGCATTTTGGCAAGTAACATAAACACTTTGTTTACTTCCAACTTTAACATCCAGAATATCTATTTAATATATAGATTTTTAAATGTTTATGTAACAGTTGAAATTTAATAAGCTCTATGTTCTTTAGAGTGTTTATTTTTTAAACCACTATTGCACGTTGGTGATAAATACAATGAGTGCTAGGACAGCTTGGTGCTGCTGCCTTGGTTCAGGCTAAGGTACATTTTATATGCCTTTATTTTAACATGTTTTTGTGCCAATGTTAATATGGTGAAAAACTTAAGTAGCACTTTCCTATTACTATGAAAATAATTTGAGCACATGGATTGCCTGAAAGTATCTTGAGCCCAACAGGGATCTTTGGACCACATTTTGAGAATTGTTGGCCCATGAAGTATTTGACGTTGCATGCAGAGAACTGGTGTTTCCATAGCAAAGATCAGAAACGACTGTACCCCAGAAGCTGATAAAAAATTGAATGGCATGCAAAGGAATGTTATACATCACTGAAAATCAGCTAAAGATAAAAATTTCAAGATGATGTCCTGAAAAGATGAGACATAAAAAGAAATTTTAAAATATAAAAAATTGATTTTCAGAGATGCATACATAAATAGTAACCATGCATACAAATTAAACAGGATGCTAATTAACAAATTGAAAATACTAGTTGCCTCTGTAAGATGGGAGGCTTCCAAATGCATGCAGGGCCTCAAGTGTACTTGTGACGGTTTCTTAAGCTGTGAGGTGTGTCTAAGGGATTCAGTATATTATTCTCATATAGATTGTAGTTTTCCTAGCCCGAGTAACTTCAAAGTGAAGAGTAGCCTATCTATAATCAGATTCTTTCAATGCCAGTAAATTAAACAGCCGTATAAGTATGACTTATACTATTGAAACTTCAGCATACACTCAAAAATGTGAACTAACTTCATAGTAACAGTGCCGTTATTAAAGGGAGAACACAGGCATGCGTGCACGTGTGCGCACGCGAGCACACACACACACACACACGAGAGGGAACTGGTGTGCTCTGTGGGTCTCCTTGTTTTTTGGGTATAATGACTACCCAAACTCACTGTTCAGGTGGTTTAACCCTCTAAATTATTTTCAGGCACAGAAAGCATCTCTCAGTATCCCCTCCTTTTGGCTGACATGAGCCTTCTGTGTCCTGCTGCAGCAGCGTGCCGGCCCTCTCCAAAGTCCCTTGGTGTTTGCAGCTCCTTAGCAGACAGTGTTCCGTGTACATCCGCTATTTCAGTGCCAACTTTGAGGGACCCGTTGCCCTGTAAACTGCGAAGCGGAAGCACATACTTTGCTCTGCTCCTGTCACTGTAAACCCAGCAGCCTCTGACCTTTGCTCCCCTCCCAGGACTCTGTTCTTCTAGTGATTAGAAATTTAAAATAACTAAGCTGGGCTTTGTTAGTGTGGCAGAATCCCAAATAAACATAATTTCCACAAGGATTTTTTCATTTACGGGTACATACCACATTTTCTCAGGGGCTTGTATTTAAAATAAATAACAAAGGCAAAATCTTTACAGTTCCTTGCTGTTTTCTTCTGCTTTTAAAAACAGATATCCTAAATATGGGAAACTATACAAATAAATACTAGAAGTCCCCATTCCACTTGAATGAGCCTTGGAAAGTCGCGTGAAAGCTGGAGCAGTCTCTATTCTCCTTGAAAATACGATCCTGACTTGACTGTGACTTGTCAGATGCTATGTCTGTCTGGGCCACGTGGCTTTCAGTCTGTCTAATTTGCTTTTATTTGTTCTGTGTAGTAGTGCTGTGCTCTTGGGTTTCACTAAGAAATGCTGTTTGGAAGGAAAAAAAGCTATTAACAATTTATTAACCAATCTTTGAAAAAAACTCCTTATTATTCATTTTTACTGCCTGAAGCACACTTTTACCTTCCCCTCCGTTATTCAAATGAGGCTGAAGACCTCCATTGATTCAGGAAGGGGGTGTTAAGAGGAAAGAAGAAGGAAATAACAATAAACAGTGAATATTTGGATTCAGAAACTTATGGATTAGATAATACAAGGTGTAATTGAAATGCATGATGAATGTTTAAATTAAAAAGCCTATTACAATAAAATACACATTCCCATCAATCCCCCTAAAATACCACCCCTTGTTTTGAACATACTTATCCCATTGCTCCTGCCAGGTCTTGAAGCAGTTGTGGGAGAAGTCCTCTTTCATGAGTGTTTCAGTGAGGCGTGATAAAAAATGCAGTGAGTACTGCTGCCAAGTGCCATCCAAGAGAATGGCAGGATTCTAAAACCATTCTTCCGTTTCCTCATCTACCTTATTTACTAGCTCTGCTACCATGCAACTTCTGCCTCTTCCCAAAAGTTAAAACGACCGTGAAAGGTACACATTTGGAATCAATCCTGGACACTGAGGCAGCCGTGAAGCGAAAGACGCTGATGAAGGAGACTTCCAGAACTGCTTTGGAAAGTGGCAAGAATGACGGACGTGTTCAGGGTGGAGGGGGATCGATGGTAATGTGTCTTCTACTATAATAGTTTTTAAATAAATTTCAACATCCACTGTACTTTTCAATCATGCCTTGTACTTGAGAAAATAGGGTTTTAAATCTCAAAAGTCAGGATTTTGAGGTTAAAAATGCATAATCCCAATGTGCTAGTATATGAATCTGGTTGCATAAATAAATATGTATATATTGAAAAAATGTTTATGGAGAAAGAAATGAAACAAGAACAGAATGAAGGAAGAATACTTTGTTGACTGAACTATAATTAGTTTTTTTCCACCAGGTGGGATGGGATGCAGTGTTTAAGATATAAATTAAGTTCAAATACAAAGAAAGAAAGAAAATTACATTATTTTATGTTTGAATTTGTAAGTTAGGATTTATACTCTTTCACACCCTTATGAAACATGCTGCTGCCCTAATGAGAGAAATATTGAAACTCTTGCTGCTATTTTACAGAGGTCTCTTTGTGAGGCTCTAGAGGAACCAATATGCCAGTCCCAGTGCAGGGAGAGCTTTTCTTCCTCTTGGCAACTGGTTTATTTTTAGTCTGGGGAAACTGTGACTCATGAATCCGATTAAATATCTCTTTTAACTTTGGCTGTATGAATGCGCCATGTCTGAATTCTACATTTTGTGAACATATAGAACCGCCTGGGATGCGTTTCATCTTTGTCTCTCATCCTGGTGACTCTTTTCCTACTTTGATTTCCTTTGCTTTGTCTTCACTTGGTTTCCATCTGGCTGAACTACCTGAGGAGGCTGGACTCTGAGACAGAGTTTAAGGTGCAGGCTGCTTGCTGGGGATTGCTGTCAGGATCAAACCTGCAGTGAGGAGAGAAGCCAGGAGAGAGGAAGGGGAGAAAGGAATCTCAGTGAGCTCCAATGGTAGACTCATGGACCACCGGGAAGCACTGTTGTCCCTCACAGTTGTCCCAATTCGGGCCTGAGTGGCCATATATATATTTCTCCATCAACCACGTATTAGATGTCAGCTATCCCAGGAGGGGACACGATCTCTACAGCTGAGGCAATTCTTGACTAGAATGACAGTTGCAGCTGTCTACCAACAGCATCTCTAGCAGGTGGGCCACCAACCAGGTCCTTCAGTGAAGCACCCTTGGTAGTGTTAGTGCTCACTGTACTGTTAAAAAACTATAAATAATTTTTGGAACAAGGGAAGGTGCTAATTAAAGATAAGGGATCGTTATTTTTATTCTTGCTATTCATGTCATCTCATCTTTGATCCTAAGCCTTGGCCAGTCATTTATTTTCTTTGACCACGAGAGTGGGAATGGAGAGGTTTAAAATAGAAGGAAATTTGAATTCTTCTTCAAGACTCAATGTACCATAGGCTCCACAGAAGACTCTGTGCTGACTTCTCCAGGCAGAGTCAGCTGCCCCTCCTCTGGGTATGGCATGCTTTCTCTGACATGCCTGCTTTTCACACAGACCACACTGCCTGCCCCTCAACCTAGATCTCCCTCAATGTTCCCTGTCACAGATGAGCCAGATGAGTTTTGGGGGTAGGTTGCCATTAGTCACAAAGCCCGTAGTTGTTGTTGCTAAAATACCTGTGGCAGGCCACTTGTGCCCCTTTGTGGTGCTGCCACTCTCCTTTAAGCTCATGTGTGGCTCTTGCCTGGAATGCTGTGGAAGCCTTGTATCTTTTTCTCAGTTTCTATTCTTGTTTTCTGTGCTCTATATAGCAGTTAGGGTAATCCTATAAAAATGCAAAGCTAATCATTCAGTCCCTGCTTTAAACCACAACCCTCAGGGCCTGCATAACTTGCCTGCCTCTCTGTCTCGCCACCCTTGTGGGTCGTTTTGGCTGTTTTGGTCCTTTCACATGCTGCCCGCCTTTTCTCCTCAGTCTCCTTTCTTCTCTCCTCTTTCTCTGCTTCTTCCTGGGTAGGAACTGGCTCATCCTCCAGATGTCAGGCAACGTCTCCTCTTCCAGGAATCCACCTCTAGCTTCCTACGTAGGTCAGATCTTGTTTCTCAATTTTATCTAAGCTGTGCTCATTCGTAGTAGCATGTCTCTCTTCTGCTAGAATGTGTCTTGTCTCTCAGTGTTTGGAACATCTTCATCACCTCAGCACTCCTGATGCCAGCACAGGTCCTGCACATAGGAGGTGCTTTCTGCCCTGTGTTACTTGCTAAATAAGATATACTTCTCATTTCAGTCTGTCTGGGCTATTAGAAAAAAACATCTTAGGGGGGATAACATGGAGAAAGACAGGGCAGAGAGGGCCAACATCAGGTTGCCAGCAGGGCTGGTGTCTGGTGAGGGTCCTCTTTCCCACAGACAGGGCCTTCTTGCAGAGCTTCACAGAAGCTTCTGGAATCTTCCTCCCGCCCCCCGCCCCCCCTCCACTAATCCCATTAATGAAGTTGGAATCCTTATTACTTTATAGCCTCCCAAAGGTCTCACCTTCTAATACCACAACACTGGGGATAGGTTTTTAACATAGGTGCTTTTTTGGGGGGTGGGGTGGGGTGGGGAGAGGGGACATTCAGATCTTAGCAATTATTTGCTGATCTTCTTAAAGGCTCAGCAGATTCATTTGCCAACTTTGAGTCTGTCTCAGTGCCCCAACTAAGGATTTGGGATGTGCTCAACACCTACTTTTTAAGCGAGTGCCTGAATGAAACTATATGAAGGGATGTTTGGGGGAAAGGAAGAAGAAATTATGGAGGCAGGAGAAAGAGCTAGGACTGAAAGCTCAAAATTATGGGAAGGCATAGTTTTTAAGTAATAATTGTAAATTCTGAGTAACCTAATGTGAACCACATTTGAATATTTCCATTGCAATTTTGGGGGGTTTTGAATGGTTATGAGTATTTTTTATTACAGTTTAATATGCTTTTTGTGTTTTCTGAATTTTCTACAATAAATATTGTTTTCATAATCAGAAATTTTATTTTAAAAAGATGTGGGCTGATGGGAAAATATTGGGCACTCTGCCTCTGTAAACATTTGAGCGCATAGAAGTAATGAAGAATTCTTGCCGTCTGCCAATGATGAACAAGGAAGGGACTTCTTTATGAGGAGGACAGTTGAGCCCAGTGAGTTCTAAGATTTATCCAGTTCCAACAGCATGAGATACTCTGTACTAAATGATGCATGCTGAGTCCCCTTCCTCAAAATTTGGCTTCATTTACTTGGCAGCCTCCCATTCTGCCCTTGGCTGTCTTCCATTGGTACCTCACATGGCAGTATTGACTTCAGTAGAACTTGATTTGTATTCACCTGAGGCTGACACAATGGCAGAATCTGATAGCGATGCCAAAAACATGTAGGGAGGTGACATGTGTTTATGTAGGAAAGCCTGAGATGTTCATGTAAGAAATACTTGAGTGAGTCCTGATTAAAATATTCTCAAATAGGTACGTAGAGTACACATATTCTCAGCATTATGGTTAATTTTCCAAGGTAGACTTTTTCAAACTGTGGTTTTGGCTAAATTAAAAAAGATGGGCCGTATTCTCTTTTGGGGGTTTATGAGCTAGTTTGGCAAATGGAATCATTGTTTTTCTCTTGTAAAAGAAAAGACAAACCATTTCCTTCATATTATAATAGCTCTGAATTAAGAAGGAACAGAGTACTCCCAAAGGAAATCTGGTGTGCAGAAGCGAATCTTCATTAAGTACGCTGAAACACAAATAAAATTTCTTCTGATTACATGAAATCCCAGCCAAAAATGATTGAAGGAGAGAGTGGAAAAATTAGACATAAATCTAAGATAATGATCAGTAAGATTGCTTTCTATAAAGCTCATGCAAAAACAATTACTTTGTTGTCCGAACACCTGCATACTCATATAATGTCTATGCAGGTAAACTATGGATATTATACTTACATGACTGGACTGGTAGTTCAATATAAGACAAGGTAACAATTCTAATATAATTAAAAAGAAAAATTAGAACTTACAGTTATTAATATTGCTCCTGTCAGTTTCTAGTGAGACTATAAAACACTGTTGTCCTTATGAATGAATGGAGCTGCCATTTACTTTAACTACTTTGCACTTTTATGTTATTTGAGTATTTTATAACTCCTGTAGATTCTCATCACCAAAGTGAATTCTAATGGTTTTATTGATTGAAAGACAGAGGAATGCATTTTCTTCCTATTTGATGTAACCTTCAGAATATATAAAGGAGCTACATAAGCACAATATATCTGACTATAATTTTATGGACAAATACATGAAAACATTCCAGGATGTTTAGCCCTTACTCTTCACACTCTGCGACAGATTTTCTTTGAACTAAATAGATTCAGAGTGTACTGAGGTTGAGAAGGATATTAATATGGAAAGTGTTCTACTAAGGCTGGGGTCCTCATGTCAGGACCAAGAGCTAAGTCTTTCACCAAAACCATTTGATATTGTGGCAAGCCCGTGGCTGATGGGTCTTACAAAATCTGCTAATAGAAAGACTTATATAAGGAGATAGATATTTGTTTCATCAAAGCATAGCCAATAGAACTTTCTCAAGCTAGGCAAGTGCATATAAGGTCCCAGCTATGGGAATTGTCCTGCTCTTCTGAGAACACATAGGCTACCACCCATCCTACCCACTCTGCACTCTGTTTCCGTCTGCTCTTACCTCGTTCTCCAACTACCAACTTGTTTCCAAGCCTTGCCTCCTTACTCTTGTCTTCAATATAGTTGACTTTGAATGACTCTTCTGGAAATGCCCCTCAAACTGGATTAGTAAATCCTTCTCAGACATTATCCTACAGTTTCTGCTAGGCTCCCTGATATGTAAGAGTGGGTGAAAGACACACCCTTCTTTACTTCTATTTTCTTGGTCCACTCCCTGTCCAGATTCCCTGCTAGCGAAGGGGAGTGGGATGAAGGATAATATAGGAAACATAAATAGAAACACCAGAAATTTGGCTTGAATCTGGACATTACTCATCCTTAATTCTATTGAAAGAGAGGGCAAGCAACCACAAGAATGGCTGATCTCATACCTTTGAGAACGGATGCTTGGAGGTATTTTAACCATTATCTTTTAAGATTTATTACATTTGTAATATGTTTTATTTACAAAAGATTAACATGCAATTTTATTTAATGCAAGACAACTCTGTATAGAACTCTTTTTAAAATCTATTTTAGTATAATGAATTAATTATTTTTTTTTGGAAGAGGGTCTCTCACTCTGTAGTTCAGGCTTGTCCTGAACTTACTATGTAGCCCAGGCTGGTCTTGAACTCATGGCAATCCTCCTGCCTCAGCCATCCAAATGCTGGGGTGATAGGCATGTGCCACCATGTCCAGTTTCTGGGGTGCTGTGAATTAAACCCAAGGCCCTGTGATTCCTAGGTGGAAGCTATAGCCACTGAACTATTCATTCAGCCTCAGAATTCTTAAATTAATACTTTCGCTCATTGTCTTGCTTGTTTTCTCATGTTTTAACATCTCTGACATTGCATATATTACAATTATAATATTTTATAATTATCAACCACTACTGAATGTGACTAGGTATCTGTTGTGTCCACTGATGTACTAACTGGGTCTTAGATCTTGATGTCATTTCAGTTATATGGATGGTTGACACTGCATCCATTAACTGCTGTTGAGTATGTCTTATACAAGTTGCGATATGTTTTAATTTTGAAATAAAACGGAACATGTACACAGCAAAGCACAGAAGCAGAGAAGTAAGATGCAATTATGAGCTAAAGAGCTATCTTTCAGGGAGTGAACATGGTTTCAGACCATCTTTAAAACAACCCTCCAATGTCTTATCTAAGAAAGAAATTAGTAATAGATACTGTCAGGTTTCATTTTCTTATTGAAATAAATACAGAAGAGTTGCAGGTCATGTATCAAGCCACCTGTCAGGAGAAACTGCCAATTCCCTCAGGATAGATAAATGATGTTTGAAGTACTAACACAACTGAGAACTATCATTAAGACTTTGCATCATAGTTTCATTGGAAAATTTTTTTTCTTATTTAATGGTAAATTTAAATATGAAGTGACTTTTTTCAGGAACTACTTCAAGTTTTTCTGCTGGATGCTTTTATCTGCCTTATGTGGTTTGCACTAATGTTGTTCTATAGATTTAGTTTTGCCTAAATTAAAGACAAAAAGAATGAGCAGCTTGTTCAGCTTGGTAATTTATCAATAGTTGTTGTGGAGTAAGAATTTGAATTCTTGTGTTTCCCTGCCCAGAGCCTGCGCCCTTCTAGACTCTGCTGCTTCTGTGGGGATCGTCCTTGTTTCCAACCCCTTTGGTTTTTAGAAACAGCTTCGAGGAGGAATAATCCCAAGAGATCCACACACTAGCATGATTATAGAACAATATATCTTAGATTATTTTTAACTAAAAACTTAGTTTTTTGGGGATTGGAAATTCATTTTAGGACATTTAAGCCTACATCTTATTTTGCAAATCTCCTTGAATTCAACTCACATATTCTCTTATTTTATGTCATAATTGTCTTGTAAAGTGGAGGTATGCTTTTTTAATCATTTAGTTTTAAAACATGGCTAAGAATATGTCTGTACTAACAATAGGTCCATAGATGCCCATAGAATGTAGGTGAATTGAAGATGACTCAGTAAGTATTCCTTGATGTTAATAGCTAATGGTTTTGTAGGAAACTCAGTATTAGGAAAGGATTGAGCATTTGTTTTATCAAAGTGCAGGTTCTTAAGAAATAACCAAAAGACATCATTACATATACACATTTTTGTTTCCAAGGCCATTTGGGAGATAAACAGAATCGAGATGAAATAAAAATGAAAACCATTTAAATTTCTGCCTATGATTATAATCATATTCACCCCAACATTTTAAAGATTTAAGTATGTTTTAAAAAGTAGCTTCTCCTTAGATCAGGATGAGAAATGGCACTTCTCATGGGAAAAGCCAGTCTGTGGTAAACCCATGGTGATAGGGTGGAAGTGCCAGATATATCCAGGGAAAGCTGATGATTTTGAAATTCCTACTGTGCTTATGAGCCTAGAAGGAGAGTTTGCTTGTATTTGGAGTTACTGATTCATGGGATGAAACCAGAAAGACATTTACTTCTTTTTAGATCTGATTCAAAGATAGTGAGAGCTGTGTTCTAAATTAGAGGCATCTAGTTAATTTAATTACAAAAACTTTGAAGAAAGTATTTTTCCCCCCTAATTTGAGCTGGTAGCACTTCTCTCTTCTTTCTTAAGCCAAGTATTATATGGAAAAAAAAACAAGCAAGAAAATATTGCTCCATCCTTGCCATCCTGTCCCCTTCATCTTTTTTGGAAAGGAGAGTCCATTATTGTTTTAAACTTCTAGCCTCCTACTGATCTTTTTCCTTGTGGTACTAGGGATTGAATTCAGGGCCTTTGCACTGAGCTATGTTTCCGACTCATTTTAAAAATTTTATTGTGAAACAGCATCTCACTAAGTTGCCCAGGCTGGGCTTGAACTTGTGGTCCTCCACACTCAGCCTAATAAATGGCTGGTATTTCTGGCCTGCACCACTAGACCCAGATTCTACTGATTTTTCCATGTACTGAAATTTGACTTTTACATCATCATTTAGTGAAACTGTCCTTACCCATGACACCAGTTGCTTCCTGCTCGTGAAAGTCAAACTTTAAGTGGTTGCTTTTCAGGGTTTCAGATTTCGAGCTCTTCCTTTCTAATTAGGCTTTTCTGGCATCGTGTGCCCAGGGCTATATCATCTCTGAACACTCACTAATCCATCCTGGCTTTGCTTAAATGCTGGTGTCCCAAGGGGTCTTTTAAAAATTCTTTTATTTCTTATTCTCCCTGGGTAATTTCATCTAATCTCACATCGTTTGCAATTTCTCGTATATCCAGTGAACCTAAAATTCGACTTTCAAAACTCTATTTCCAATGTGTAATAAGTTCTGTGACCTCTAACACCTCAAACTTTACATGTTAAAATTGATTTTTTTTCCTTAAACATGACTCTTTATGTTTCCTGTTCTGGTGAATTAACAGTAGAGTCAATGAGCTGATGATTTGTAACCCTTTTTCCAAGCTTCTATAATAGACTACATAATAAATAAAATTCAAAGAAAAAGTTATGCTCTATGTGCTCCAAGTGAGCTTTTGTGTTATCAGGGAAACAAAAGCACATAAATTTAGCAGTTTAAAGCAGCATAAATTTATTATCTCAAAGTTTCTGTAGACCAGAAATCTAGTTGAGTTCTCTGCTCAGCTCTGCAAGGCTGATGCCCAGGTGGTGGCTGAGGCATGACTTCTCTCTTTCTGAGGCTCAGAGTCTTCGTGCAACATCACATGGTTGCTGACAAAATCCAGTTCCTTGCAACTACAGAACTCATAACAGCATGATTTTTCAAAGGTGGTAGAGGAGTCTTCTCTCTCTCTCTCTCTCTCTCTCTCTCTCTCTCTCTCTCTCTCGTTTCCTCTCTCTTTTGAGATAGGGACTCCCTTTGTAGCCCAGGCTGGTTCTGAACTCATTATGTAGTGCAGGCTGGCCATGGATTCATGGCAATCCTGCCTCAGCCTCTTGAGTGCTGGCATTACAGGCATGTGTCACCATGCCTGGATTATGTGGTTCTGGGGAATCAAACTCAGGGCCTTGTGCTTTCTAGGCAATCAGCTTCATCACTGTGCTATCCTTCCAGCCCCTTATTATTCACTCTCTTTTAAGAAGCTTGAGAACATCACGCTTAGTGAAGTGAGTCAGAAGCAGAAGGTGAAACATCGAATGGTCTCTCCGATATGAGAGACCCCGATCACAGCTATTATGGAACTTAAAACAAAAAACAAAGTGAAAGAGGGGGTAGGGTGGGGGAGGAGGGAGGGAGGAGAGGGTAGGGGAAGGGACCGAAAGAGAGTGGGAAAGCCCTTGTCACCTTGACAAGATACGTATGTGCACAAAATGTTCAACTCCATTGTAAACCTT
The DNA here is from genome assembly GCA_004027205.1 of Ctenodactylus gundi. Taxonomy (NCBI): domain Eukaryota; kingdom Metazoa; phylum Chordata; class Mammalia; order Rodentia; family Ctenodactylidae; genus Ctenodactylus; species Ctenodactylus gundi. Next base: position 66,613 of record PVKB01002590.1, on the reverse strand, counting down.
AAATTTTGCATGTATACATATCAATAAAATGGGAAAAAAATAAAAAAATAAAAAGCTTACCTGATTAAGTTAGGCCTGCTCAAGTCTCACCGACACTCAAGCTATGGAGGGTTGTGTCAAGGGGATGAGTCACTGGGAGCCTTCTGAGAATTGTGCCTCTAACAGCTTAATTAAGAAACATAGGCAAGTTCTTTGTACTCTTTGTAGTATCTCCAAATATAAAACACACAACTTTAATTTTGAAATCTTCAAGTATGATGGAGATAGCACACATTTGAAAGATGGTGAAAATGACTTTCTGTGCTTTTTGTTTTCTTACACATACTCTCTTGGGCAAGAGACAGGTTCAAATATCTAAATTTTAGATTATACTCTAAGAACTTAAAAGAAATAATTAAATACATAGCTGTGAAAGATAGACACTTGTTCTGTAACTGGCAGAATTCAAGAATCATTTTATCACATTAGTGTCATTTGTATAGAGAGTATTAATGTAATGCCACGTCTACAAGTTAAGTAGTTTTCTTTAGTGTATGTTAGTTCAATTTTCCTAATACATTTATTGTTATTTTATTACGTTTGAAAGACTCTTCTAAAAATCAGTCTTTTGTTAGGATAAGTAGTTCAGGCATCCATTAATATTGTTTTTTTTTTTTTTTTTTTTTTTGGTGCTGAGGACCAAACCCAGGGTGTTGCGCTTGCTCGACAAGAGCTCTATCTGTCACTGAGCTGCTCTTTAATACTTTTAAGTGATGCTCTCCAGAAGGTCCTTTCTTCTTTCATGACTTCCGTCCCTGGTCCCACACCCTCTGAGGGTGTACTTTGTAGCTCCTTTTCCTTTTATTCCTCAGACAGATATCCTGGAGTTAGCACAGCAGCCCTTAGGCTATGGAATTGACTAAGAAACCTGCTATTTTAGGCCCTTCTTAGGGACACAGTTCCACTGATATTTGGTAAAAAACGGCGTGACTTGTGGATTGTGTTCTTTCTGTTGATGTTGGCAGAGCCTGCCACGTGCAGTCCTGAGGCCGGTATGTAATTCCCTACAGATATGTGGTCAGTTCTCTACTTTCTCTCTCTTTTGCCTGGGCAACCGCCACGTTGATGCACTGTAGCCACTCTTCTGCATTCTTCTCATCCTTGGCCTTGAAAACATAGGTTTTATTGTCTGTGAAGATTTCAAAAGCCCGAGGGAGAGAGCGGTCCCTGCGTTTCTTGGCCACAGCCTTCACACTCTGTACTTTGCTGAGTTCTATGGGGGAGTCATCAGGATCATCTTTCTGAAATGCAAGGAAAGGAAAGAACATGAGCTGCCTCCAGGTCTCTGACCACTGCAGAATTTTCCAAGAGAGCCAGATCCTTTCACTTCCTGTGGCTCAAGATCTTTTGTTAGTCTGGGTGCTAAGTCCTCAAAGAGTCATTAAAGCGACTGAAGGAGCGAGCAATAAGCCTTTGTTATAATATTATAAGTTGCCACAGATAGCCAACATATACAAAATAACCAACAAATGGGATTGGAAAGTGCTTGATTCAAAGTTATTTTCTGTATTTCTGTCATACCCTATTGATCGTAATGCTGCATCAATAAGAGCAAAAAACAGCAGTGCAGTTTGGAGCACTATTAACTCAGAATTTCAGATAATATTGACTTTTCTTTTTTGCTTCCTCTGAGAAAGTTTGCCAAACCCTTAATCAAATAAATAGTGTTTCAGTGTTTGAGTAGATCAACCTTTTAAAAAAAAATACCTGCAGCTTTGGAAATATACTTTGTCTACAGTGTATAAAGGAGTATTTAATGATGTTACATTTGTGTTTTAGAAGAACAGACGCTTAAGTGTCTTGGCAACACCAGTGTTATCTTTTGGACTGGTCTGGATGATTTTAAGGGAAATAAATACTTCTTTAAAGTGATTTTAGGTCTTTAAGCTCTCTGAATGCATTTTGTTTACTGGAGAATGAACTGTGATTGAGAATCTTGCTCATTTTCCTTTCCCATATTCTTTTTTCACTTGGCCATGAAAAGTTACCCTTTCCCTCATCCCAGAATTCTTATGGTTCATTCTCCAGATCTCAGGAGCACCAAACAAAAAGTCAATTCGACATGTAGAAGCCAGAATAGTATTCATCTAGCATGGCACTGTAATTACTCTCCATACATTTCATTAAGATGAAATGTTTCCTTTTTCCACGTTAAATAATTACTTATTAAATTTGGTATTATGCTATGGATTTTCATAAATTATATAATCTTTAAAACATATGGTTCAATTGCTAAAAACCTTACAGGCTTATGGTCACAAGAAGTAAAAATGGTTAAATTTCTATTTTTCTGAATTTTTTTTTTACAATGAAAAATGATGAGACAATCAGGATAGAATATTATGGGGAAGTAGAACAGAAATATGATTTTAAGAAAACTATGTAAACATCTCAAAAAGAGTTATTTTTTGAATTTTAAAAATGAAAGTAAGTGCTAGTAGTTATCAAGGTGCTATGCCGTTTCATTCTAGTAGTTGCATTTAAAGAAAAGACATATCTTTGCAAGGTGAGAGTACTCTACTGGTTCCATGTACTGCACTTAAAGGACAGAGCCAGTATCACTCAGTGATCTTTCAAGAAATATTACCAATAGGACACATGTAGAAACAGATAGGATTTATTGTAGGAATTAACTCATACAGTAATGGTGGCTGAGAAGTTTCACAGTTGGCCATCAGGACTCTGGAAAATCAGAAAATTAGTGATAAAATTCAATTTGCAACTTAAGATCTGAGGGTCGGGAGAGTCAAAATGGTGTGATTCCCAGTCTTTGACCCAAAGACCCAAAGTCTAGAACTGAGGGTAGGAGTGTGAGAGAGGTTGGTGCAAATTTCAGAGTTCAAAAGCCCCAAGGATCAGGAGTTCTGATGTTCAAGAACAGGAGAATTAATGTCTCACCTCAAGAAGGGAGAGCAAATTTTTCCTCCTTGTGCTTTTTTGTTCTATACGAGTCCCCAAGATTTCACACAAGTGAGGTTAGATCTTGTTTACCCAGTCCACAGATTCAAATGTTAACTTCTTCTGGGAACACCCCACAGACACGCTCAGTAATCATGTGTTAATAGCTCCCTGGGTAGGAGTTAGTCCAGTGAAGCTGACACATGAACTTAGTCATCATATAAAGCAAGCTGTGCCTAAATAATTAATGAGAGGTGTTAATTAAAAATTATAGTTCACTCTGGCTATATGCACCATTATCTTTAGAGTTCTTATTATAAGACTTGGTACAACTGAGCTAGCACAAATTCTGATCAGTGCTTTTTTAATTAACTAGACTTTATGTCAATTTTTTGTTGTATTTTTTTATTTTTTAAATAGCTTTTTTGAGGTAGAGCCTATGCATAATAAACTGCACATATTTATGATGTAGAATTTTATACATTTAAATATAAACATAAAATCCTCACTATGAACAACATTTATTTTTTTGAGGCACTATTGAAAATGGGGTTATTCTTCGCAGCTCTTTCTCAGTGAGTTCGTTATTAGTGTAGAGGAATGCTATTGATTTTTATGCATTAATTCGGTATCCTGCATTGTAGCTGAATTTGTTATTTAGTTCTAAGAGTTTCTTGGTGGAGTATTTGAGGTTTTCTGGGCAGAGAATCATGTAATTTGCAAAAAGGAATATTTTAACTTCTTCCTTCTCAATACATATTCCCTTTATTTTGTTATTTTTTTTCCTGATTGCTCTGGCTAGGGTTTCAAGAATTACGTTGAATTGGAGTGGTGAGAATAGACAGCCTTGTTGTGTTCCTGATTTAAATGCTTGTGCCAACCAATTTCTTTAAACCTCAGATTCTGTATCTATGAAATAGCAATGATAATAATACTGACCACATAGGATTTTCTTGATGATTGTTAAAGTCAATCCAGGGTGGCACATAATAGGCACTGAATTTGATTATGTTTCAAAACAGCCAAAAAGTGGTTCAAGGTCTTATTTCTGAGTGAATAGAATTACTTTAATAAGTTAAAGTTATCCTCTTTTCTAGTTTTTTATTTTGCAAAAGAAGGATGTAACTTTGCATTGTCGATTGAAATCGAACAGTTTTTCAGAGGAATCCTACTGAAAATTAAGAATCCAGATATATACTGAGCATCCTAGTTTAGGTTAAAATTATATTCATTAATTTTATTATAATTGTATCATATTATCAGCTGAATAGCAAACAAATGAATGACATAGTAGTATCTTCCAATAATCAATATTGACAGTTGTCAGTAAAGGTGATTTAAAGCAAACCAGCGTTCATGGCATCCTCCCTACCTACTGTTCCCTTTCTTTAGACTTCCACTCTCATGTGCTACACTTGAAGTATAGAGCCAGTGACTATAGCTAACTATATCTATAGTTATTTAAAAAGTCACAGTAAATATCATTACCCATAAATTTGTTTAGTTGTCCATAAGAAAGCAAAAAGCATGATGTTTAAGGAAAGACCACCAAGTAGTTGCTCTGTAGTCTAACTTCTAAAACTTATGTCAACTAAAAATATTCAATAGTAAACTGAAAGAGACAGGGAACCAACCAATGTAGAAATTAAAGAATAGACAAATAGACATTTATAATCTTACTTCTGTAATATTGTGAAATGGAGGAGGAAAAATATTGTCAGAGTTTTAGCTCAATACAAAGATACCTCACTGGTTGGTTAAAAGAAAGACCTTAAAAATGCTAGTACAAAAGATAATGAAGGAACTCACCGATTTCCCTTTTTGAAACAGCAGTTGACTTCCAGCCAGTGTGAAATAACGAGTTTTCCACCTTTTGATGAACTTCCATCTAACTTGTTTCTCTTTAAGTTTTCCTTCTATGAGAGGCTGGCCATCTTGATTCACAACTGTGGAAGGTAAAAAAAGTGTTCAAACCATTTATTTTTCATTATTCATTTGTCAAGTGGTCCAGAATCTATTAAGCATATTAGGAAAGTAGACCCTGAAAAGCAAAGACCCATTTAATAAATGGGCAACTGAAATGAATAGGCAGTTCTCAGATGAAGATGTTCAAATGGCCAGAAAATACATGAAAAGATGTTCAACATCTTTAGCAATTAGAGAAATGCAAACCAAAATATCACTAAGATATTATCTTACCCCAGTGAGAATGATGCAAATCAAGAAGTCAAAAAGCAATCCCTGCTGGCAACATTGCAGGGGGAAAAAGAAAACATTTTACATTGCTGGTGGGACTGTAAGCTGACACAACCACTTTGGAAAGCAATAACGGAGATACCTCAAAAGACTGAAAATAAATATTCCATTCAATCCAGTGGTATCTTTCCAAAAGAGATAAAAGCAACATATAATAGAGATACATGTGTACCCATGTTTATAGTAGCACAAATAACAATAGCTAAAGTGTGGAAGACATTAAAATACCCATCAATAAATATTGTGGTATATGTACACAATGAAGTATTGCTTTTCTATAAAGACATATAAATTCAAGGCTTTTGTAAATGGATGCAACTTGAGACCATCATGTTTAGCGAAATGAGTCAAATTCAGAAGGAAAAGTATTGTATGGTTTCTCTAAGATGAGAAATCCAGAATAATACTGGTATTTTATAGAATCAAATGAGAGTGATGGGGGATTGGGGGGTATGAGAGAGGGAGTGGAAGAAGAATAAGAAGGGGAAGGGATTGTAAAGTAGTAGTGACCCATATCTGCTCAAATTCTCAAGCTCAATGTAACCATTGTATATTGCATAATAAATATTGGGGATGGGGGAAGAGAAGTAAATTAAAAAAACAAAGAAAAGTGAGTTAATAAATTGCAAATTGGTTATTTTTTCCTTTGTCCATAAAAGAATGCACTGTTCAGACATAAAAGTGAGAAAACGCTGAAATCTTTCATCAAGATTCTCCAAATGAAAACAGTGCATGAACAGAGCAGCTGGTGAGCAGTATTTAGGCTGACCGGGATATTCAGCTTCCTGAGCTTCTTAACCTCTTACTTTTATAATATTCTGTTCTTTAGATTGGAATGAACAAATTGGCTCAGAACAAGATTGAAATTTTGGCCCAAAATAGTATGCTATGAACTCATTTCCTACTATTGATTTATTCTAGTTAAGCTGGTAATAAAATACCAATTTCTATGCTTTATGACACATGAGCTACTTAGAAATATAGCTTTATAAGCAATTGTAAATGAAGTGTATTTAGCTACCTGGCAGCAAAAGTCAGTATAATGCCCCAATAGACACTTTCCTGATGCTATAATACAAAGCTGCAGAGGCAAATGTGTCCAAAGTTTTTGTTCGTGTTTTCACTTGTGATTCAACTGAAAGTTCCACCAGGCCAGGGACTTGCTTTGTACACTGTTGAATCACCTGGAATCTAATGCAATGCCTGGCAAATAATGAGGAAATCGATAAAAATTTATTGCATGAATTAATTTTTCACTGAAGGACAATGTGTATGATTACACATAATTATAAAATTAGAAGACTGATTACAATATCAGAAGTTGAGATGCTGACCCAAATAATTTTCTTCTTCTTTTGTTTTAATTTACCAATTACTTAAGATTCACTCCTTGAATTCATATTAACACATCAATTTTGGTGGAGAAGAACAATGAAAAGCTCAATTTGAAGGATATCTACTTGTACACGATCTTGTTCAATTTTCACAGCATCTTGAAAATAATGAACAAAATGCATGAGATACGGGGAGTCGGGGGAGGAGGAAGGAGACGGGAGGGTCAAACGAGGGGGGAAGAGATTGTAATGATGTTGCGATATATATGTGCACAAAATTCTCAAACTTAGTATGACATTGTATATTGTATATATACTCAGATAAAAATGGGGAAAAATAAAATCAAAAAGTAATGAAAATTGTCTCATTGCTTTGGAAAACAATCTGGACAGTGCCTCAGCGATCATATTATTATAACCTGTCTTTTCTACAGTGTCATATATATTTTTCTAATGTAGGTCAAGAAATCACCTCAGCCAGGAAGACTGCCCACTTGACAGTGTGTTTTCATTAACAAAATTCTATTAAGGCTAATTTGGCTCATTCTTACTCCTTTTTCAATTCTTTCATATTGTTTGATACTTATTCAATTGGTCGTCTGCTGTCAATGCCAAATTAGAGCTAAGGGTGATAAAGTGCAAATCAAATATCTTGTTAGACGCTGATAAGGGCCCTAAGGAAAGTAAAACAAGGAGTTAGTGGCGAATGTGGCGGGTGTTGGTGCACACGTATTAAAGTGGTCAGGCAAGAGCATTGACTTCCCAGATGACATTTGACTAGAGACCTGAGTTACAAGAAGTAGTTCCAATCTTCTGGGAAGCCCAGGTGGCTTGTGCTATGTATAGAAAAGCACAGAAGAAGAAGGAACTCAAGATGTGCTAATCGATAATCAATGTAAAGAAAATCATTTCACTGTTCTTCTTGATTAGGGACCAACTGACTTAGAGGGTTTTTTTTTTTGGGGGGGGGGGGGTTGCCCCCTTTACACAGAGAAAAAGGAAACGTTTGGAAATTCTCAGGAAGTGACTGACAAAACCACAACAAATTTTGGCCTTGTAATGAAAGTGACTGCCACCACGCCCCAATGCCACCTGCTGGTGTTGACTTTGGCAGTCCAGCAGTTGGAGCGGGACTTGCTGATCCTACTGTCCCTTTGCTGGGGCTGTGTTTCTCAATGGTTGGGAACCCGGGTTTTGGAGTGGGATCCTACGAGCCAGCTTCAGTTTCTGGTTCTCCCTCTTATGTTTCTTATGCTCATTTGGAATCAGGCATCTTACCCCCCTGGGATTCTGGAAACCCAAGGTCCTTGGCTTATCAGAACATGGTCAGAGCACACAGACTATGAACACATAAGCAAACACAGAAGGAAGAAATGCTTTGTATTAAACACGTTAGCTTACATTTTGTAATGACATTGCTCTCTTGCTGTGACTTTAATCATAAGGCAATTTAATGTCACACCATGGAGTAGCTACAATTTTCACCTCTTTGTCTTTCATACTTAGAGAAACATCTCTGGTAGCTGTTTTATCTACAATAATTTCAAGTTATGTTGACTTACATGATATTTAAATCCACGGATCTTCTGGCATAGCTGATTAGCTATTTTATTTCTCCTCAAGTTAGTTCTAAATGCTTTATTTGATGACAAAAAATGTTTGCAAGGACCCATTGGCAAATTTATGGAAAGAATCATTGGACACATGGGGTGGATAAGATATCTACCCACAGTACCTGCGGCAAGAGACTCAATACAAAATGGTTGGCTTATAGGAATAGAAAGGTGAAGAACTTCAGAAATGTGTTACTAAGAAAAGACCTTTCAATGTAGCCTAGTGAAAATTAAATGCAATGAAAAAGCCAATTGAAAAGGCTTTAGGAAGGAATGGTGAATGTTAGGACCCACATTTAGGCATCAGAGACAGCTGTAGAGAATTCAGTAAAAGCTAGGCTATTTGTAGCTGGGAGATTAATTTTAAAAGTTTCTAAGTTTAAAAAGGAGAGAAAGAGATTTTTTTCCCCCTAGGAGCTGTTATTTCATGTCTTTAAAAATTGATTTTCTCAGTTATGTCTGGCTTAGACATGACTCTACACGTGTCAGTTTAATAAGTTCACCACCCTTAGCATGTCTTTGTAAACTAGTAATTCTTTTGTGATAACCACACTTTCTTCATGGCCAAAACAAGGAACAGTTTTTTCTAATAATTGTCATATTCTATTTGAAAAATAAGTTATGAAGTGACACAATGAGAGCTGAATCACGTGTCAAAAATAACCTTGCTTTCAGTGTAATGCATTCAGGATTTTCAAACACTTTCTCACTTTTCAATTGACTCATTCTTTGATTCAAAATACCTCAATTTGGATAGGACGTTTTCTACAAACTTCTCTGCTCCTGTTTTTATATATCAACTAGGTGCAAGAGATAGTAGAACATTAATTTGACCTTTATAGGGCAAATAGAGACCAAGCTTTTACCATATTTATCAATTTAGACATTTTCAGAATTATAATACAGCCATTTACCATTAATGATTTCTTTCCCATGCACTGAGTTGCAAATATTAATAGGTTAAAAAATGAATGTTGGAGGTGCTAATTTCATTCCACATGAAGTTGAGGAATAAAAGTGAAACAATCATAGGCAAACCCCTCAAGGCTGAGAAGCCCCGTGGCAGGAGGGCACGGAGATACAGAGCATTCATCTGGTCTGTGGCCATACCACCAGGCCCATCAGGACACTCATCTGTCCCTTCACCATCCATCCATCCTTACAGTTTCTTGAGCACATATAAACTATAAGGCATTATGGTTAGATCTGAGAGTTTCCCTGAGAACTTGGTTTTATCATCTGTAGGGGAAATAAAGCATTTTATTATCCATATAGCTTAATGTAGATTTTGGTGAGCAGCACTGAAGAAATATGAAACATATATTACAGCATTTCAAGACAGAAAATTCTGCTTCTAGTTGGGAGGAGATGACAGGAGAGCTGGGTTCCTAATGAAGAGGGGAAGATTATTTCAGGAAAGGTACAAACGAAGATCAAGGTAATGTAAGAGGTATGCACACAAAATTACTCAAGGATGTTGGATATCAGTCTTGGAGCTGTTTTTCTGAAGCCTCATTAGAAAGGACTGAGAAGAGATTACAGCCTGAGAAGGCACTGCTTGAAGCCTCCCAGACCCCAGGTGGGACCAGCTGTGACTCACAGTCTCAGCAGGAAGCAGATGGCACCTTGAGCTGGGTAATTGAGGGAAGTTAACGAAGGGATTATTTTACACAGATATGGGGCTTGTTAGGACAAAGCACCAAGTATTTTGTGGCCAGTGACTATAAAATCCCTCCACCTGAAAAAGAAAGGGAAGAGGACATTGAGGTCTATCTGGAGGGAGACCTGGGGGTGGTCTGCCTGGAGCTGTGGCATGGAAGGAAGGAGGACACATTCCATCACTGACTACACAGGGAGGGAGCTGGTGAACAAATAACCCAACATCATCTGTTTCCTCCCTCGGACCTCTTGCTTGGTCCCCAGAGGTGCGGAACACTACTGGTGCAGCCTTTACATGGCAGCCCTGCTGGGCGTGAATCTGAGTGTGAGAAGTGGGAACAAGAAGCAACTGAATGCAGATTATGGGTCAAATTTGGTGCAGTTGCAGTATACCTTGTACCTACAAATTGCCTATTTACAGTTGTAATATCTTTTTTCCCACATTGCACAATAGTATCTTGTGTACCATAAACTGTTGGCGATTCATTTATTCTGGAGAAAGAGTAGAAAGAAGCAAAAGAGGAAGATTGTGGGTCCAAGGTATGGGAAACATCTTTTTTTATGTCATGGTAGTGGCACTGAATAGAAGTGAATGAAGTACTCCATTCCATGTATTTAGTAAGCAGAGTTAACATTCATAGAACTCTTGGCATAAAATACTGAGTCACACTTTTTTTTGTGGTACTGGAGATTGAACCCAGGGCTTTCATAGTGAGCTACAACCCCACCCTATTTTTTATCTTTTATTTTGAGACAGAGTCTCACTAAGTCACCAAATCACCCAGGTTTGGCTTGAACTTGTGATCCTCCTGCCTCAACTTCCCAGAGTTCCAAGATTATAGTAAGATTAAGAGTATAGATTATAGTGATACAAGGCTCAGCTCACTTTTTATTAATCTACTTTGCAGTTCATTATTTTTTCACTGTTTTATTAAAATGCCTTTATTAAATACCTTACTAGGCACATGCCAGAAAATGGTGATCGATACAAAGACAAATGTGTCATGCCAAGTCTTTAAAACACAGGGGAATAGTCTTCACTACTTTCTCATCACTGTAACTCAATATGTAACAAGCAGAAATTAGGGGAGTAAACATTAACTGTTGTTAAAGCTCAACAGTTCGGAAGGTCACAGTCCATCAGGGGCAGCAGCAACAGTGGAAGCACATGGTGGAGGCAGAAGAGGAGGCAGCTCCTCACAGCACTGCAAACAGGAAGCCAAGTCTCAGAAGGAAGGGAGGAAGTGGCATATGCCCTTCCAGGTCCTGTCCCGTGATCTGCCTCTTCTGTGTTCAGCCTCAGTGTTCTACCCTTTCCAGATTTAAGCCCCTCATCTACCACACACCGTTTATCTAGAATCTACCACATGCTTGTCTTCCACATGCCTACAGTCTGCCCCCATCTTCTAACAGCCCATGGTTTCATAGATTATCCACGACATCCAAATACATGTGACTTTTGGGGGACATTCCAGATCCACACCATAATATGGACATTGCAGGAAAATGAGGACAGAGTTGATTGGGATGCCGAGGAAAGAATACCAGGATGGGGCAGTCAGTGCACATGTGTCATTAGGGTGCTTATCATCAGCTGAGGTGCAGGAAGTGGGACAGCTGCTTGAAGTAGATGCTGTCTGAACTGAATTCTCAGGGACAATTCTTCATCATGAAAGTGAAGGAAGGTTGTTCTAGACTCCCCCCTTCAAGATGGCCCCCCCCCCCCGAGAATTATAGAAAAAGGCCAGAGCGGAGAGAGGGAGCATAAAATACATTCTAGAAATGGTTACTCATTCTTTGTGATCTAAAGTCAGGTAGGATTAAGGTGAGAAAGGAGAGGCAAGAGATGAGGTGTGAGATTCTGGGTGAGGTCAATCCTTGGGATTCTTGGGTCTTGTATAAAGTGAAATCCAGTGCTTTCTAGTGGAGCAATTTTTGTAATCATATAGTCACTTTTATCTCAAGAGCACAAGAATTCCCCCCCCCCCCATAATTGTTATGTAATATTATGACTGCATGCAACTTGGGGAACTGGTGCAAATACACATCCTAATCAT